>PVKH010038095.1:0-11378 GCA_004027955.1 Chaetophractus vellerosus | reverse complement strand
TTTGGAATTCATAATTACATCAAACTGTAACATATGTGTAAACCCCAAGGCTTGGAGAGGATGGGCCTTCAACCACGCTGTTCAGGAAGACTGGCTGCCCCAGTGTCCTTGGAGATTGGGGCCTAGAATTTGGCTGCCACACCACTGTTCTGAGGGGCTGAGCCTGTGCACTGGAGATTGGGGAGAGAGTATCTGTCACCCCAGTGTTCTTGGAATATGAGGCCTAGAGCTTGATGCTTGATGAGGGTGGAGTCAAGAAGATGGCTGCTGGATAAGTCCTTGGGTGGGGGAGGAACTATCTCTCTGTCAGGCTCTGAGGAGAAGAAACCATCATTCTATGCATGATGCCCAGACATTGAAATAGAAAGAGTAAATCCTGCAATTTTTCTGTTTGGGACCCACGACCTCTATTTTCCTTCAAATTTTTCCCTATGATAAGGGAAACAGGTTCTATGACTGCCCCTCCTTCATATACTGGAAGCAGATAACTTGTTTTCTAAGTTTCACTGGCAGAGGGAAATTTTGTCCTAAGAATGACTACATGTCTATAACTGATTTTGATGAGATTTCTATTTAGCATTGTTTCTGAAATAATTTAAGGCTTTTTGAAATATTGTGAAAAAATGAATGTATTTTGCATTTAGGAAGAACATGTATTTTTGGGGTCCAGTGGGTAGAATACCTGGTTTGAATCTTTTGTGGACCCCAGTAAAGTTTGTTCTTATAATGGGTGGGGACTCATTGTAAGTAGGATATTTTGCCAACTAGAATCTCAATTTAAGATGCAACCCATGTCATTCAGGGAGGGTCTTAATCCTCTAATTGGAATCATTTATAAATGGAAGACTAAAAATCCATAGATGCAGAAAAAAGCATCAGAGACTAAAGGAAATATCCTGGAGGCTGGTTATTGGAATCAGCAAATCACAGAGACATGGAAAGAGGCCTCCGAGAGGTGAGGCCCATATAGCAGCTTGAAGCTGAAGAGACAATATCCAGAGATGATGGGAGAGATGAGCAGAATGGCATTGTACTCTGCCTGATTGCCTGTAGCTGCAAATGGATGAAACAGCATCTCTTGATGATGCCTTGATTTGGACACTCTTATAGTCTCAGAACTGCAAGCTTTTAACCTAATAAATTTCCATTATAAAGGAGAAAAACATTTCTGGTATATTACATTGGCAGCCTTTAGAAACTAAAATAGATACATTGAATGAACACAGTTCTTTGAGTCTACTTAATCTTTCACTGAATTTAGGTTTCCTGGACAATACATTTTAAAACTAGGATTTAATGAGCACTTAATATATTTTAAATATATAATTAGATGCTTCTGTGCAATTTTCATTTAATCATCACAACTGTATTTGATACATTCCATTATTCCAAAGTTATCAAGGGGACAGGAAAACTTAGAATTGCTAAGAAATGTCAGTATGATTGCTACTAATGAGAGTTAGACTTGATGCCTGAACCTTGTCTCTCAGATATCAGAAACCATGCTCTTATCTCACTGCACTCTACATTCTTCTTGATAGAGGTTAGCACTTTTAGCAGTGAAATGATGTATACACTAGCTCTCTTATTCTCTCCGAAGAATTGTATTTCTTTGTTTTAATAAAACAATATCATGACTATTCATCCTAAAAATGCTGTCTTAGTTTGCCTGAGCTGCTATCATAAATACCACACAATGGGTTGGCTTAACAACAGGAATTTATTGGCTCATGATTTCAGAAGTCAGAAGTCCAAATCTCGTTGTTGGCAAAACCATGCTTTTTCTTGAAGTTGGTAGTGTTTTCCATAGTTGGCTACTGGCAATTCTTAGGGTTACTTGGTTTCTCATCACATGGTGATGTCCTCTGCTTTCTCTTCTGATTCCCACTGACTTCATGTTTCTAATTCCTTCCCTTTATAAGGCCTCTAATTATCTGGAATAAGACCCAGCATCATTCAGTTGAGCCATAGCTTTACTAAATATAACATCTTTAAGATGTTCTATTACAGTGTATAACTGACCCACAAGAATTCAAATTAAGATTATGAACGTGTCTAAACTGGGAGGCATAATTCAAATCTACCACAAATGCTTAGGGATTTTTTTTAGTGATTTTTTAAACATTATTTTCTCACCAATTAAAATGTGAGCTCTTCAAGCCATGGTCTTCAAATTAATTCAACTCTATATCTTCAATGTCTATAATAGGGTCAGTTACAAAGTAGCTGTAAAATGAAAATTTATTTTCTTACTGAAATTCTTTAAATAAAAAATTACTGCTTCAATTGCAGTACTTTATAGAAGAAATAATACACTTCAGGAGAATTATCTATATATTTTCATTGTGCTCAATTTTATACCAAATGCATTTCTTAGAATATGTTTTCAGTTTATTTATGTCTCTATTAATTAATTAATTTTCCTAAAGTTTTATCACTCTGAAATCATGAAACTGACTCAAAACTTCATTAAATTCAACCTACATAATTAATGTAAAATTTTATTGCTTTATTTAGTACTTTTCATCATTTATTTAGCACTTGATTTTATGCTGCTAGGGAAAAAAAGATCACCTCGGTCTTTGAAATGTTTGCATCACTGAACTGTGTTTAATTATCTATATCACAGGAAACTATGCCTACAGTGTAGTTTGTTGCTACCAGATGAATATCATACTCTTATATGAGGATACCAAACTGATAAGATCTATTGTAGTCTAGAGTGAAATCAGAGGTACTAATCCATTCCAAGAAATGTGTCTCCTGAAACATATTTAATGACTTTTTTTGTGAAGTAGATAATATGCACCTAAATTTACAATAACCAAAATGGCTTACACAATTTACTTACATAAAATGAAGACTCTAAATATAATTACTTAAAATGCCTTTTAATTAACAAATTTAAGTGAAAACGGGTACCTTTTAAGTTATCTGATACTCTGTCTAAAAGTGATATTTAGAAATAACTAGTGCTGATGATGAGTTGACAACAGTTCCAAATTCACTGCTGCTATAAGTTTATATTGCCACAGATGCAAAACAAAGCAAAAAATATATAAATTTTGTACAACTTGTTTCTATTTTTTCTAAGCTTTCATAAGATCACTGCTCAAATAAGTGAACATTATTTTTACATACTATTTAAGATAATTTCGACATTAATCATGTTTTGTAGAATGCCATCTTGTAATTTCCAATATATTGATTTAACTAAAATTTGGAACTGATATAAAATTGATTTAATTCATGAATAACCAGTGAATATGTAGATAATTTCTGAAAAAGAGAAAGTATTGAGACATTCATTATAAAGCATAATTTAAAGCATATATACTTTTACTTGTTATTTTTATATTCTATAGAAACATTCTATCTTAGGGTCATGTTACTTAATGTGTTTATTTTTGCTACTTAAAGGAGATGAAAATGGGTGTGTGTGCCTGTAAAAAGCTGTGATATGAGTGCTCATGACTTTGCTAGCCTGATAAAGTGCTTGTGTACAGCAGATAGTTCTTAATTATTTTCTGTGAAATAAAAATTAGTTTCTTTGTTTAAAGTTAATTAATATGACTTATTGAGTCTCTGCTCAGAGAAGTAATGACAGAGTAATGCAATTGTGCATGTGCTTCTATTTTTTCATGGAAAAAGAGTAGTTTTTCCTACTCTTCTTAAATCTTTTACTTTTTTGGAATCTGGCATATTTACAAGCCTTGGAATCACTAAAATTTCCAAAGAAAAATTTTTATGTGGGTTATAATAATCAATATTTACCATCTTGAAAATTTAAACTGAAAAAAATTTAAATACTTAATTGTAGAGTCATCTGAAGATAACAATGAAGAACACTGCATTTTAACAAAAATAACATCTTGGTATTATTTGAAAAATCTTTTGTCTCCAGGAAGCCTCCACCCCTGAAGGAGAGCTGCTGACCTAAAGTATCAGGTTGTTTCAGAATATGAACCAACATAATGAAGTATAAAATATAGAATGTGAATTTTATCTCCTTTGTTTAAGGTCAATGAATTTGTAAGGAAACTGTAAAATGTGTTAAAATCATAACAAATTTGCCTAAACTTTATAACTTCCTCAGTTTATTGATTACTGTTTCCTTTGCAATGAGAAAATACTTTTGTTACCTTCTATTTAATCTGCCTGGTTAGAAGAAATTTTGTTTTATGAGAAGAATTTTTTTTTACTTTATGTTGACTTTTTTATGATCTTGATTATTTAAGGGAAAGAAAACACATAAACAATGGTTTCTCATTTACAAAAGAGCTAAAGCTTTTTCAATTTTAGTAATTTTTATACATATTTTTAAAACATTTATTGCTACTTGGATTAAGGTAACTGTAGCAGTTTGGTACTATTTGTGAATTCTGAAAAGAGATATTGGATTATGTTTGTAAATTGGACTGTTCCTCTGGGTACATTAGATTGTATTGGATTCAGAGGTTTCACTCTTACTTGGTTAAATTATGATTAAGGCTTTGATTGGGCCATGCCCATAGGACTTTGAGTCCCTGCCCACCTGTGGGGCAGGGACTCACAGAGAAAACAACACAGCAGAGGAATTAGTTGGAGTTTTAATGCTGGAGGCCCTGGAATAAATACACCAAGAAGCAGAAAAATGAGGAAAGAGAGAAGGCTTCATTATACATGGCAGAGGCCCTGGGAAGAGAGACAAGCCGTTCACTGACAGTTGACAGCTGGCTTTGTGGAGAGAACAGCACAGCTGAGCCCAGAGAGAAACGAGTCCCAGGAGAGAGATGAGACATATCCCAGCCTACAGCTGATATTAGAAGATGCTGGGACCACAAGCCTTAAGAGGAAGAGGAAGAGGAAACCTGAACCCTTATAGATGTCAGCAGCCATTTTGCTCCAACATGTGGCAATAGACTTTGGTAAGAAAAGCCAATTATGCTTTATGGCCTGGTAACTGTAAACTTCTACCCCAAATAAATACCCTTTATAAAAGTCAACAGATTTCTGGAATTTTGCATCAACACCTCTTTGGCTGACTAATACAGTAACAAAGTATTGTTTATTAGCATATATCTTAAATAAATGTCCAATTCTTCTCTGAGAACTTTAAAAGTAGTTCTAAAAAGAAATTGATCCTGGGAAGCAGATGTGGCTTAAGCAATTGAGCTCCTGTCTATCATATAAGAGGTCCAGGGTTTGATTCCCAGGTCCTCCTGGTGAAAAGCAACCTGGCCCACCCACTGAGTTGGCCCATGAGGAGTGCTGGCCCGTGCGGAATGCTGGCCTGTGCAGGAGTGCTGGCCTGTACTGAGAGCTGGCACAGCAAGATGACACAACAAAAAGAGACACAGCAGAGAGACAATAAGAGATGCAGCAGACCAGGAAGCTGAGGTGGTACAACAGACTGAGCAGCCTCTCTCCACTCTGGAAAGTCCCAGGATCAGGTCCCAGTGCCACCTAAAGAGAAGAAAAGTGGACACAGAAGAACTCACAGAGAACAGCCAGCAAGCACACACACACAAAAAAAAAAACTAAAAAATGAAACAAAAAAACCCTGCAACTGGGGAGGGGGGGGGATAAATAAATAAATAAATCCTTAAAATAAAATTGATCCTGAGTAAGGAAAAAATAAAATTTAACTCTTAGGTTTATTAGGATATTCTTTACACCAGTAATATTTTTTGAAATGTGTAGAGGGCTTTGGAAAATCAGATTTGTATTTTGATCTTCTAAGAAGAGAGTTTCTTGAAATAAATACACTGTTTTATATGCTCCTATTATAAGAGTTGCCTGGGAAAAGTTATTTAATAAGAAGAGAATATCAGCCTATACTAGGTTAAATTTATATTGGTAAAATAATATTCATGTAAATATTTTAGAAATGATTTATTGGAAGTTTTTGACAATTTATCAATGACTTCATGGTCCATTATATATTTTAAATATTTTTTTTATTTTAAATCTTATTAAGGTGAAATTCATGTAACACCGAATATACTATTTTAACATGAGGAATTCATTGATTTTTAGCACATTTGCAATGTATAGCCACCAACTCTATCTTGTTCCAAAATATTCCTATCATTCCAAAGTAAAACCCATTACAATTTTTCTTTCTATATCTATCCTTTAGCAAACACCAATCTGTGCTCTCTATCTATGGATTAATCTATACTGGGTATTTCATATCAGTGGAGTCATATAACATATGACCCTTTGTTGCTGTATTCTTTCATTCAGCATAATGCTTTGGGGTTTCATCCATGCTTTACCATGTATCAGCACTTCATTCATTTTTTTTTTAGATTTATTTTTTTATTTATTATACATCCCCACCCTGCCTGTTCTTGCTGTGCTCATTTTTCTCTTTGCATTCCTCTGTGTCTCCTTGTCTCCCCACACTGGGGTGACCCGCTGAGTCAGCTCACTGGCACGGAAGGCCACCTGCTCGCAGGGGCTCGCCCTTGCTCACGGGGGCTTGATTTTGCCCGTGGGGGCTTGCCTTTTCCCATGGGGGCTTGCCTTTTTGCCCGTGGGGGCTTGCCTTTGCCCGCGGCGGTGTGCCCCGCCCACAGCAGCATGCCCCACCCGAGGCGGCATGCCATGCCTGCATTGGCTTGCCTTCTCAAGGTGGTCTGCCTGTTCGAGGAGGCCCTGGGGACTGAACCCGGGGCCTCCCATGTGGTAAACCGGCACCCTACCAACTGGGCTACAGCCGGCCCCTTTATTCATTTTTTAAGACTAAATTATATTCCACTGTTTGTATATACAATAATGTTTCTATCCATTCATCTGGTGATGGACATTTGAGTTATTTTTACTATTTAGTTATTGTTAATTATACAGCTATCAATATGCATGTATAGGTATTTGTTTGAGTACTTGTTTTCAATTCTTTTGAGTATATAACTAGGAGTTGAACTGTTGGTAAAGTACCTCTGCTGGAGGTCTTTATTTCTTCATTAAGTTTCAAGTTACTGTTTAGTGTTCTTTCATTTCTACCTGTCATATTCCTTTTAGCTTTTCTTGTATGAGGATCTACTGGTAACAAACTCTCTCAGTTATTGTTTAATTTGGAATGTCTAGACTTTCCCTTCATTTGTGGAGAGTTTTGCCAGATACATTATTCTTTGTTGACAATATTTTTCTTTCAGTGCTTTAAATATGTCACCCCATGGCCATCTGGCCTCCATGGATTCTGATGGAAAATTGACTAGTAATATTATTGAGAAGCCTTACAAAAAATACAAATTTAAAACAAATTTCTATAGAGGATACTTTCTATGTGGTGAGTTGCTTCTCTCTTGCTGCTTTCAAGAAGCTCTTTTTGTCTGATTATAATGTGTCTCAGTGTAGATCCCTTTGAATTGATCTAACTTGGAATTCATTGGGATTCTTAAAATTGTAGAACCATGTCTTTCATCTTTTATCAAATTTGGGAATTTTTTGGCCATTATGTTTTTAAATATTCATCTGCCTTTTCTCTCTCTTTCTTGGCCTTCTGGGATTCCCATAATGTGTACATTGGTCCACTTGATGGTAAACAGGTCCTTTACCCTGGGTTCACATTTCTCCAGTATTTTCTCTTTCTGCTCCTCAGATGGCATAATTTCAAGTTTCTTTTATTCAGGTTCATTGATTCTTTTTTCTGTCTGCTCAATTCTGCTGTTTTCACCCCTCATGGATTTTTCATTTTGTTTTTTCCTCACTTTAGCTCCAAAATTTCTATTTGGTTCCTTCTGTAAATTTCTCTCTCTTTATTGATATTCTCATTTTGTTAATATGTCATTTTCCTGGTTTCTTATAGTTCTTTATTCCATGTTTCCTTTAGCTATTTGAGCATTTTTATGATAGTTGATTTGAAGTTTTTGTCTAGTAAGTCTAACACCTGGGTGTCTTCAGAGGCAGTATATTTCAACTTATTTCTCTCTTTGAATGGTTTATATTTTTTTATTTTTTGTATGTCTTGTGATTTTTTATTGAAACTGATCATTTGAATATTATAATATGAAAATCATATTCTCCCCTTTCCCAAGCCTTGGGGTTCTTGATATTTAATTCTTCAGTCATCCATTTGTTTAGTGATATCTCCAAACTATTTTTGCAAGTACTGTATTGAAGCTTTTCTTCCTATAACATCTGTTCATGAACTATTTTGAAAGAGATTTTGAAAGAGATTTCCTTGAATACCAAGATCTGAAAATCAAATAAGCAAATAAAAGCACATCTCCCAGGCTGTGATGATTGACTTTTTGCTGGTGCTTTCCTTTAACCCTTAGCAAAGACTTTTACAACTCTGCCTTAGGTTCATTTCCTGCTTGCATTGAGCCTAGAAATCAGCTAAAGGTAAAAGCTTAGGGTCTTTTCAGTTCTTTTCTGAGCATAAATCTTACCTTTCCCATGTAGGTGGCTTTTGGAATTCTTCAGTATATTAAAGCACTTTTGAATAACCTAATTTCCAAGAAAACTCCCTCCATAGATTTTTGCCTCTGTGCTATAGGCTGTCTTTAATATCTCTCAGTTGTATTATTTACCCCAGCAGATGCAGATTTTTAATTCACTTTACAATACTTTTGTGCAATGTCCACTATTTTTGTGCCCAGAGTGATTCCTGAGTTAGGCAAAACAGTGATAAGTAGCTTGTGTAACTTTTTGAGGTAATTTACAGACATTTAACAACATTCAAATTCAATAATTTGTAAATAATTTCCTTTCTGATTCCTCTGAAACCACTGACCATAGTTCTGGCATCCCAAATTTTGGCCTCTCTCTTAGCCAAACTCAGCATAATGCATTGCCTTCCCCCTGTGTGGGACATGACTGCTGAAGATAAGCCTCCCTGGCACTGAGGGATTATTACCAAGTGCCAACTAGAAATGCATCTGGAAAAAGTCTTTGACCAAAAGAGGAAAAGGGTAAATACAGAAGAGTTTTTATGGCTAAGAGATTTCAAAGTGAGTCAGGAGGTCATTCCAAAGGTTATGCTTATGCAAGCCCTAGCAGGATCTATTGACTGCCACAGTAAATAGTGCTTCAAATAGTGGGGCTCCTGAGGGCATTAGAAACATCCAGACACTATAGGCAGGGCATATATTCAGGAGTTTGGCACCCTGCCAGTGGCCCCTACTTTGGAATTTATGCTTCCCAGTGTAATAGAGTTGGACTTGCTTGGGTTTCCCTATATCTCTCTTCTTCTCCTTCTATTTGAACTTATAGTTAGCACTAGAATTGAAAGGTGTATGTCCAAGAGACTTCAATCTTTGGGTTGTCCATATGCCAGTTGGGCCCTGAAACTCAAAAGAGTTGTGACACCTACTCTCCAGTTCATTTGACTCACCCAGGGCAACTAACAAGGAGATGATGATGGACAATGATCATACCAAGGAACAGAGAGAATCTGCAACTGCAAGCAAGAGAGTCCTATCCATCTGTCTGATGGGATCTAAGGCCCCTCTCGCTTTGAGGTAGAGTGGGCATCACCATCCTATAATCCTCAGGATTGGGGAATGAATGATTGATTAGAGTAGACGTAGAGTTATTCTACTATAGATTTATTGCTATTCTGACAATGGAAGAACTTTTATCATTGATGTGGAGGCAGTGGCCACTGAAGGTTCTGAGGGGAGGGAGCAGGAAAAACAGGTGTTATATGGGGGCATTTTCAGGACATTGGAATTGTCCTAAATGTCATTGTAATGATGGATATAGCCATTATATACACTGCCATAACTTAAAAAATTGTGCAGGAGAGAGTATAAACTTCAATGTAAACTATATTCCACACTTAGTGGCAATGCTCCAGTATGTGTTCATCAATTTTAACACTAATGAAGGATGTTGTTAATGTGGGAAAGTGTGGGAGGGGTAGGGAGTGGGTAAAATGAGAATTGCCTATATATTTTATGCAACATTTATGTAATCTAAACTATTTTTTAATGTAAAAAAATACTGCTGCTGAAACAAGGAGAGCAGATCAAAAAATAGTAAAAGTGCCACAAAACATCTCCTCTATTTTAAAATTTCCACATTAGTTTGGTTGCTGTAAAACTTCGACTGTTTTCCAGAGTTCTGATAATGTTGACTCTGTCAGTGTCTACTTGTTTTTTTAATGTTTCTGTGGAGATAGGCATTTAGAGCTGCCTTCTCTTTCATTTTGTTCATGTCACTCCATAATATGATTTTAATCTCAGGACAAACAGTGATCCAAATTTTTGTGAAATGTTAGGAATGTACTGTGATAGAGAGTTTTACTCTGTTCCATTCCATTAGTATTGGATACACAGTAACAAATAACCACTAGCTATTAAATCTCTGTCATCTACCAATAGTCTTTATTTTTCTCTGATTCTTCTTGAAGCCTCTGCTATAACTTACAGGCCAGAATTTGTGTCTTCACAAATTTATCAGAAATCTATATGTATATGTTAAAATAATACTGCATAATTTAAACTAGATAAAACATTATCCATATAACTAAAACAGAAAGTAAATTGTTAAGCTTTGTGTTAACAAAGCTTAAAAACAGAAAGCATAGAAAAAAAATCTTGTTTATGCTGAAGTTGGAATATACAATAAGCAAATAAAGGCTTTATTTTTCAATAAATAATATTTAGGGCACTAATTAAAGATTCTGGGAAAATGTGGACATAGGCTCCACTTTGCACTACTCTGGGAAATATCATTAATATTGTTGTCTATAGCATCCCCTTGGAAATGTACCTGGTGCAGGCAAGCCTATAAATGGATATCTTTCTCTAAAATTAATGTTAAATATGCTGAGTATTTAGAATTATAGCTTAAAAACACAGAAGTGTTGAAAAATGTGAAAGACTATACAAATAATTTTTGGTTGAAAAATAGTAAGTATGTTCCTGAGTGGAGAAAAATAAAGTGAAGGGAAAATAGACAATTTAGATATTTTAAGTAAAACAAAACACTGTCAGAAGTTGGAAGGCACATAAGTGAATAGAGAAATTTTCAAATGTATGGCATACAGTAAGTTGAAATCCTTAATACACAAGTACACCTCTAAATAGTTACAGTATACTATTAAAGACTTATTTGTGTATATTTATTTAGTTGTTCTCCCAATACTATAATAATACACAAATAGGAAGGCAAATACTGTAATAGAAAACAAGTGAACCATGTTAAGAATTTACAAAGAAATATTCAAAATTGCCTATAAACAAATAAAATGTTAAATATTCCAAGTGATCTAAGAAATGCAGAATAAAACAAATATTTTTTTTCCTTATCAAACTTGTGATAATTCCAAATTAAAATACCCAGATTGCCTAGAATTTCTGGAAGTAGTTGTAGTACCAATTAATCCAGGAATTATATTGCCAATAATTTATTTTAAAGCAAATAATGGATTTGCAAATTTA
>PVKH010038094.1:0-11372 GCA_004027955.1 Chaetophractus vellerosus | reverse complement strand
AGTCAGGCAGAGCCATGTTCTAATTCTGGCTAATGGACCATGAGCAAAAGTGACAAAGTGACAAGTGTCCCTTCCAGACTGAGAAAGTGAAAACCCTTGGCTACTCTCCAGTATTTTCTTCTCCTGCTATTGTCCCCTAGTAGAGACATATAGCATTGCATGGAATCATAAAATGTAAGCAGGCCACATCCCCGAGTTACCTCTTGGAAGCAAGATGCGCTGGACCCTCAGCAGATTTCCATGAGTAAGAAGTACTTTTAAGTCACTGAGATTCCTGGTTAATTTGTAAGCACAGGATAATTTATAGCCTATCTTGATTAACTGATAGTGGAAGTTGGGTGCTGCCATAACAAAAACCTAAAATATTTAGCAGAGGCTTATCAGTCAGTTAGCAGGCAATAAGGTAAACTAGATCAGAGTCAGGAAAGAAAGTGCTACATGTATATAGGAGCAAAATATTTGTTAAAACAGTTGTCAGAGATAACTTGGAAGGTGTACTAATTTTCTATTACTGCCGTAACAAGTTACTACAAATTTAGGCTTAAAACGACACGTTTCCTTGTTCATTTCCTTGCTGGCTGTAAACTGAGGGCCGTTCCCAAATCCTAGCGGCCACCATATTCCCTAGCTTGTCGCCCCTTCCCCCATCTTCAAAGCCAGCAAGGGCAGGTCTCATTCTTCTAACGTCTGACGGGAGCCCCCCTAACTCACTCTTCCACTTGTAAAGCTCCTGTGATTAGCTTGACTCCACCCAGGTAATCCAGGAAAACCTCCCAATTTAAGGCCAGATGGTTAACAGCTTCTGCGCCCTGTAGCTTTAGGAGAAGGGGTAGGAAAATAGAGCCTTAGGAGCAGTTTGCTTTTGACTGCATCTTGCAAAGGTATTACAAAAAAAAAAAAAAAAAAAAGAGCTGAGCTCAGGAAACGATGACTAATTTGAAAGTAGAAGTGAAAGAGATTCCAGAAATTCAGGCCTTTTAAGTTCAGAAAAGTCCACTGCAAAGAAAGAGGTGGGATTTTTGAAAAAGACCTTATACCACAAAATACTAGGACAAACTGCCAATTTTTAAGGACTTCAAGGCAATGATAAGACTAAGGGGTGTGGATCCAGTAAAACCTTTCAATTGGCTGAAATGATAAGGGTAAAGATAAGAGAGGAGTAGCCTTCTTCCTAAAAGCCCTAGAGCCTTAAAGCATGGCCTGTTGTATTGAAAGAGGCCTGGTACTGAAGTAAAGAATCAAAGAGCTTGGGTGTGATGTGGCCACTGGCACATGGAACTCACTGCAGGCAAATAGATCATAAGCCTGCCAGGTTTTTGAGATAAATGTATTGCTAAAGAAAACATAAAAGCCTTTGACTGTTTCAGATAAAAAGCAGCCTTTGAGTCCCCAAGGAGGGCCTTTTCCCAAGGGCCAGTCTCAAATGTGGCTGGAAAGGATGGTGGAAAAGGAAGCAGCTCCAGGGGTCAAAGCCCACGGCCAGGAAGCTAATTAGGGAGCATTATCCATCCAGGGCAGAGGCAGGGCCAGCCTCTGGAGCACACTATAAAGGGTGTCTACACAGTCCAATAATCAAGATGAATGAGTTCCAACGCAGTGTTTTAAAAAATTAATGTGAAGAAATCTATGATGAACAAAATACCCGAGGTTTGTCTCGACAGGATCCAGGGGCTGGGATTAGGGTGAGGTGAGCGAGGCACTCCCTCTGAGGGCTGTGAAGGGGCAGGCCTCTCTTCCCCATTGTAGCAACTTGGAGGCCATTTGTGGAGATGACAGAGCCACGGTGTGGAAGTAGATAGATTCTGGACTCACCCCTCGGAGGCGAGCTGCCCTGTATAGCTGCCTAAGTAGACTTTGTGTGAGTGAAAAATACACCAATGATGGGCTAAGCCACTGAGTTGTTTTGTTTTTTTTTTTTGTAACTAGAGAATTTGCAGGTTTACAGAAAAATCATGCAGAAAATACAGTTCCCATAGGCCCAGCCCCTCCCCATTACTAACATCTGGCACTAGTGTGGCCCGTTTGTTAGAATGGATGGAAGTGCTGTAGGAGAGGCCCTGGGAGCTCTTGGAGAAAGACTTCAACCCAGGGTAGGCGGGTTCTTTACAGTCATGAGCAAGGATTCAAGGACCAGTCTTACATAGCGGGAGAATTTAATGCAAAGCCGAAGTGGACGCTCAAGGCAGGAGTGCCAGCGAGCCCGTTGGAGAGTTTTCTTACAAAGGCTTAGGGCTTTTTCCCTCTCCCTACTTCATGCAAAAGAGGGACTGAAGACTGACTTTTTACTGGCCGCCTGGAGTGGGAACTGACCAGGGGAGGGGTGGGGAGATCAGTGGACTGGCAGGCCTTTTGTCCTCTGGTATCTTGCTGGCGGTGATTCTCCCCTGAGGTTGCGGATTCTCTGATGGTGATTTTTCCCTGGGTCCCTTGTCACGTTATCTCCCTTTCCTATCTCCCTCCCGACCTCGGAAGAGTATTATAACTGCACTATTGCCTTTAGTCCGTGGTTCACATTAGGGTTCACTGTTTTGCACCGTAGTCCTTCGGTGTTGCTTTTTGGTAGTTTTTATTCTAGTAAACTGTATCCAGCCTTAATTCCCCCTTTTAGCCACATTCAAGTGTACAATTCAGTACTGCTAAAGCCCCTGAGAGCTTATGATTACTTCATTACCTTAGCACAGCCTACACTATCCCAGCCAGGAAGTGGCCAATGAGTTTTAGGATCTATCCAGGATTCCATTAAGAGTAGGAGGGACAAACCCATGCAGTACATTTGAAGTAGTGATTGGAAAAAATGGAACTCAATTCATGTCTGTGCCCCGCCATTTAAGACTGTTCAGTTACATTCTTTTTTTTTTTTTTTTTTTGTAAGACACTCAGTGGATGAACTTCATAAAAATGAACATTTTGGGCTTGCTATCTAATATTTAAGAAATACAATGTTCCTAGAGAAATGAAGCCAGATCTAGAAGAAGATGCACTTACTTTGTGAACCACTGGAACTCAAATACTGTAATGTTTCCTTATGAATAAATCAGACAAGGTATTGCAAATAGCAGTTTTTCAAATTAATTATAAAGTTAACTCCGTCTCTTAAAAATCCTTGGTTCGGGCAAAGTGATGACCAATCTAAGTAGTTCCAGCATATTGATTCACGTTCACATGATGGAGAAGCGGCAGGGAAAGGCTGACCTTCCTAGTTTCCCACTGCTTTTCATTTTATCACTAATTATCACCTACGATTCACTAATTAGCTATTAACCCCAGTGTGAAGTTAACCACTAGCATCACCAAATTTCACTTTACTTGATGTATTCCTGAAGTTTCATAGAATTTAATTTTTTATTGTCAAGTCATATTTACTTATGTTTTAGAGCCATTATCTTCTCTTATTGATATTCAATTGGTAGCACCGTGTAAGCTAATAAATTTCTCTGGCCCCAGTTAATCTGCCACATAGTTAAGGATCCAAATAAACCTTTAGATATACTAAGACAGTTCACCTTGAATCCATGTGCTAGAACCACTGCTGATTTACCTTTTTAAATTTAGTTTTAATTTTCATTTATGTACAGCCCTCTTAAGAAGAACCTTTGCATTCCAAGAAGACTAGGAAAAGAAAAATGTGCAATGGTCCCTAAATATTTAGATGGCTGCCCATGCAACTATCCAAAGCAGTCCCTTTTCAAGAGATATGCCTCAGCTTTCAAAAGAGAAAAAGCCTCAGTAAAGGACTGGACCAGCTTCTCTTGCATACACTTTTTCAATAGTTTGTAGCCCTAGAGGAGCCTCAGGAAAAAAAAAAACAAACAACTTTACGGTCTCAAAAAGGACAGGAATAGACAATTGACAGAAGAAAGAAACAAGGGGGAAATGTTCAGCCTTGCTTGTGGTAACTAAATACATATAAAATTTAAAACAAGGCAATATCTTTCCTCTAATGCATGGGCAAAGAGATACTTAAATGACTGAACTTACTGTTGATGAAATGGACCCTCTCTAGTCTGGCTGGGGGGAATATAAATATTCTGGAAAATAACTTGGCAATTCTCATGTACTGTACATTCACTTGAGTCTCTTCAAAATGAATAATCATTTGTGAGGGCAATGTTTATATACTCAGATATTCATTTCTATGACTAAGGAGTTCTGAAAACTCTAAAAACTGAAATCAACCTGAATAGCCAATAATAGAAGCATAGTTCCACACACTACGGGACAAGATGGATTCTTTGAAAATGTTGGGTCTTTGGTATCTCCTACCTGGATTCAAATCCCAGCTCTGCTTCCTACCAGCTGTCAAACCTTAGGCAAGACACCTAATCTTTCTGAATATCAGTGTTCTCATCTGCAAAATGGGAAAAATGCTCCATAACATTCATGGGTGTTGCATGTCGAAGACCTTCATATAAAATCTCTCTCCACTTTCAGTTTTACCTAAGCAGGTATATTTTTACTTTCTAGAGCTGTGCCGTTCTGACACAGTAGTCATTAGCCACAAACCTATACAAATTATTTAAAAATAAATCAAATTTAAAATTCAGTTCCTCAGTCTCCCTGGCCACGCTTCAAGTGCTCAGTAGCCACATGTTGATGGAGCCAACTGTATTGGAGAGAAGATATATAAAACATCCCATTACTTTAGAAAGTTCTTTTAGGTAATGCTATTTTAGACCCTTCCTGTATTTAAAATAGAAAAGCTCACTGAAAATACCAAGTGAGGTAGAGAGTAGTAAATGGCAAAAATGCTTCTAACGTAGATAAAGTGTAAGCCCTCAGATATTATCATTCCTACTAAGTTGAATGTAATGACACTCCACCTTTTTATGCATACATATTTAGATGATATACATGGGCTTCTAAAAATTATTACCAGAAATTTCACTGGGGAAAAAATAGGTTTGATTATAGCAGAATGTTCATATTACAAGCACTGAGACATAAATGTGCTAATGAAACTTCCATTGCTTGCCATTTGGGGTTCCTTATTTGTCTTATCGGGCTTAGTCATCTCTTGATTTTTCCATTTTTCAGTCAAATTTTTAAAGAAGTTATTGCTGAATTACTCTTAATCAAGTTAGCTTAAAATAGTTCTTACTGGACATGTTGCCCTACTTGAATAATTCTATGAATTCAGTCCCTCCATTAATTATTTTTATGTCACTTTGGTGAATAGAATAGATACAATGGAAATGTTTTTTTAATCATAAGAATATTTAGTGTGTACTATACTCAGAAGCCTTCTACTTCCATGTGCTTGACACTGACCATATTGAGGTGATTTTTTTTTTCTTTAAAGTATCTCCCCTTCCCTAAATATCTAAAATAGCCTTTAGACACAAAAGAATACCATGACTATTCAAGTCTTGATTATGCCATTGTACTATTTTATGGTTCTTTCAGATTAAAATGACAGACTCTCAGGGAAGAAAGTTCACTTGTAAAAATTTCAAAATAAATAGCAATAGCAACAAAAAAATCTCAACTCTCCAAAATTTGAGACGAGTGCTACATCTATATAGAACCCAAAATTGTCCTCTCTTTCCTGATTTGTTTCAGATATGTGAGGTGGGGTTTGCGTTTTTGTAACACACCAATTTGTACACAGTCAACCCAGCTGAGGTGGAGACAGAGACCCAACCTTAAAGACCATTTGTTTCCTCCTGAACATGTTGGCACTGTGTTCCCTTCCTTTCCCCACTGGCCTCTTGCCCATCCTTCCATGTCCAGATCCACCTCTAATTCTTCTATGGAGCCAGAGACCACTTGGTTTTGTTTTATAATCTCACTTACCTGTGTGTGAATCCTGGCTCAGGCTTTTTCCAGTCCAATGACCTGGAGCTAAAAACTTGAATTCTTGGAGCCTCAGTTTATTCCTCTCTAACAGGGAGATAATGAATGTGCCTTGGTTGTGGGTTGCTTTGAGAATTAAATAAGAAATAAAGTACTCAGCAAGGTCTGGCACCTAGAAGACCTCATTCACAGCTGTGATGATAAGCCTTTCCACACAGCTCATTTTCAGCTGGCTGCCATCTTGTTCCTTTGTTACTGGTTTGGTTTCTCAAGGATCTGGAGACTAGGAAGCAGGTGCTGCAGACAGCGTATCAAATATTATGCACACAAGAAGGTCTCTTTCTCATCACATGCTTGAGTGTGAGAGCCAAGTCTGTCGTTCGAGATTGCTCATTGTGCATGCACCAGCAAATTGCATGCTTAGGATGATACCCAAAGTTGGGATGACCAAATAAAATGCTCACTGCACTATCATGGCAACAAGATCAGTTTCTCTCAAGAAATTCACTGGAGGTGCTTTAGCTACTGCCAGCACAGTAGCCAGAGTTTTATGATTCCATTATACCCTTCATCCCGTAAGGCCAGTATTTTCCATATGTTGAATGATTTCCATTCTAAGGATGCAGCCATATTTACCATTAAGCCTTTTATTTTCAAAAATGGTTTATATTACTTCATTGCAGAAATGACCTGGTAAAAGTTAAGTCTCAAACACAACAAAACAACCCAGAATAAATAATCCTCCAAGATTGAAAGAAGCATCTGGAACCATTATCCATGCTAAATGTCTCTGACAAAACTGTGGGGCAAAATTTCCCCTCACATGTCCTTTCTCTATATTCAGGGCCATCTTGCCTGACCCTCTTACATCTTTATCTGGTGATCATGGTTTTCTAAATTTACCCTACCCCCATCAAAGCTTGCTTGAAGGGGGGGAAATCCAATAACCTCATTCACATTAAGATGTAAATTAACAATTCCCTGCAAGGCTTAATAGGGTCTTTCCCATGGGGAATTTATATTTTAATATGAACCAAAGGACCACATCTATAAAAGTATAATTTAAAGGATCAGAAAGTTAAGTAGAGAAGGTCACTCAAGGAGGCTGAGAGCACTTTTTAAGCCTAGATTATGTGTCAGATCCTGGACAGTGAACTGCCACAAAGACCTGCAAGGAAAAGCCAGGAGCCGAGGACGTGGCAGGGTACCGTGGAAGCTCCTGGGTGAGCCAGGGTCAGGTGGTGGGTGGGGAGTAAGATGGGAAGTTTGGTGATCCCACTTCTCCAGAGTCAGCAGAGGGGAGGCCCAGCAAGGGGAAGCCAGGCAGGATCCGGGAAAACAGCAGGAGGATCTGGTATCAGGCCGTGTCTTGACATCCTGAGAAGGAGACAGCAGAGGCAGGAAACATGGATTCTATGGGGGGAGTTTAAGGAGGCTGAGGTTTTCAGAAGACTATGTGAGAAATTCTGAAGCCGTGTCCCAGAGGCATCGGGGCACCCGCTGGGAAACCAGAGTGAGGAGCCACCCTTGTCCTCTAGCACCTGGAGGTTGGTAGTCCATTCTCCCAGTTTCTTGGTGCCAGAGCTCACTCCAAAGCAGTTAGTGTCCAGCCCAAATGGTTTAGAACACTTGAGCCATGGTTCTGACCTTGACAGGCCCTGTCTCCTTTGCCATACCCAGGCCCCGCCTATTCTCCAGGACTGGCCTCCACTCAGCTCTCAGCTCTGGGTGTTTCCAGCGTGTGTCTGGAGCATCTTGCTGCTCTTCCAACCTCCCTACCTGAGCTCTGTGCCTTTGGCTCTCGTTGTTCCAGTCTCCATTCCTGTTTCTCAGAGGCTGGCTTCCCGCCACTCTCCAGTTTGCCTCAGTTCTCGCTTCCCAGACTCACGTCCCTTGGAGTAATCTATGTTCCGTGCAGAATTATCAAGAGATGCTTCTGACACTGTCCAAACCATTTCCCTCCTCGAGCCAACCTTAGCCGCTTTGTCTCAGGTGCCCTGAAGAAACTTGCAATGGGAAGAACCTGTCCCATGTTGAATGATGTGAAAAGGAAGTCTGTCTAGTAGCCCGAGCGTTCACCTTTCTGAAGGTAATCAGCTCCTACAGAGCCCAGAATGCACTGGTCTGATCAGCTCATCCCCTGTTTTGGGCCTACTTTATTTGCTACAGGCCTCCTCGACCATGCAACAAACCCCTCCTACCAAGTCGCCGGAGCAGCTCTGCTTCAAACTGCAAGTTGGGTTTGGTTCTGCCCCACGTTTCTCATTCCAGAACCCAGCCTGAAGGCGCAGAGACTGCTGGGGCCATGTTCTTCCCGTGGCAAATGGCAGCAGCACAGGAGGGCAAGCCAGGTAGAGCACATTAAAGCCTTTGGACAGACATGATAAAATTATAACTGCTCACATTTCATTGACCAGCGCAAGACACATGGCCAACCCCAAAGTTGACGGGCTGTGGGGTAGTGTGTCCTGCACTTGGCGAACCAGCACATGGGCCCAGAAGAAAGAATTGTGAGGGAAGAAAACACAATCTGTAACACTTTATAGATATAGCAATAGCAACAATAAAATAATAGGAGGAAGGAGAGGAGGACGAAGAGGAGTTACCCATGGTTGGCTGCTTTCTTTGGCTAGCCACTAGACTAAGCACGTAATATAAATGAAGTGTTTCACTCATCCTATTGACAAATCCCAAAAGTAGATGTCTTTTTATCTTCCATTTGATAGATGAGGAAACTTAGGCACAGAGAGGTCAAGTAGTCAAGTAAAAACAAATAAAAAATAATTACAAGAGTTCATAGGTATTGAGCATTTCATCAATTTTGGGTCTTTTCTGCTACAAATAATAGAAATTTGAACTGAAGTTGCTTCAATGATGCCATTTGTTACTTAAGGTACAAGGAGTCTGGAAGTAGGGTATTACAGATTTGGTTAGCCAGGTGGCTCATTCACTTCCCCAAAAACCCAGGGACTTCTTTGTTTCTGTTCTGTCATTCTCAGCTTGTTGGCATTGCATACCTCATGATACAAAGATGGTTGCAGCAGTTCCAGGCTTCACATGCAGTGGCAACTTCCAAAACCTTCCTTCTGTGCATCCCATTTTTAAAGCTCCTCAGAACCCTTCCCCTCATATCCCATTAACCAGAAATACATCACCTACATACGCCTAAACTAGTCACTTGGAAACAGGTAAACCACTCTGGATGGCTTAGACAGGTTATACTTCACCCCCATTGGCTTGAGAGAATCCTGGTTTTCCTAATGGACCTGGTCCTCTGAAGCGGATGAATAAAGTCGGGGTTCTGTTAATGAGGAAGAAAGGACTGGGAAGGCAACCAAAATGTCCCTCACAAGCTCTACGTGCCAAGAACTGGCTAAGCATCTTGCCTGTATCAACTCACCACGCACTCCCAGTGACCCTGCGATTTGAAGGTTAATATGATCCTCATGTTTTAGATTTCATTCTGAAATTTAAAGTAAATTCCCCAAGATCACTCAACTCATACATGGCAAAGCCAAAATTTGAAGCCTAAATCAAAATCAGATTCCAAAGCTAGAGTTCTTAACCAAAGTCTAGATACTCCTGCATTACATTGATTGTAAAATAGATCTTTTCACATTTTAATGTCTCTGAATTAGTATGTAATCAATAGCCAATGATATGTTAAAGCCTAATGTCCAGCAATTTTTTTTTCTCTTAAAGGTACAGAAAATAATGTAGTGATGTATCTTATTACCGAAGATATAGCTGCGAAAAAACATTAGGCCTCCAGGTCAAGATGGGGTTTCAAAAGGTGACGCCCATTTGCCTGGTCCCTGCATCCAGAATACCAGGGCCGTGATTAATCACTGCTGGGAACACGTGGGAAGGTTTCCAAAGGCTCAGTTCAGATCGCTTCTGGCTCTTGATTGGTGGGACATTGGGAAATCTGGACATTAGTCACAGTGACATACACTAATTAGAGGATGTCACCTTCTCATGCACAGTTGTCTTCCACCTTGTATTATACCCTAAAAATTCCTGGGGAAACGAGACAGGGAGCCATGCCAGTACCCCCGGCCCCAGCTGGCCTCACATGCCTGGAGACCACGGTGACTTGGTGACTTTTACCTAGAACTTGCCCAGGACCCGAGCACATCCTCACCAGGCAGTGAGAACAACATCAGCCCCACACGAACACGTCCCTGCCATCTGACTGACGCGGGAGGAGAGCTGGCTTCCAGCTTCCTGTGCAACCCGAGTCTTCTCTGCCCTTGAGCATATTGTCAGGCTCTGGAAAACCAGGGCCTTTTCTCATGTGCTCCTTTCATTGCCCTGTTAACCCCCAATCTCCACGGCAGCTCTGCTCCAGGTCCTGGTGCCAGTCCTGCTGTAATGGGGGGGGGGGCGTGGGAGGGCCGAGGTCAGAGGGCCCCCAGGCTGGAGCTAAGGCACCTCTATCAGCGCATATTATCAGTTGGCCTAATGAGGATAAAATCAATTACAAAACACTCCAGGAACACCCGGCAGGCCTGCAGACACCTCCCACAAATACAAAGCAGAATACGGTAGGGTCAAAGCCGAGCGCTTTAGAAACCTGGGCGGCTGGGGTGGGGAAGACCATTCAGGAAGCCTTGTGAACAGCGCCGGGTGCCCGGACAGCATTGCTTTTAGTGGAGGGTGGTTTGCTAAAATAGACTATGCTGTTCGGGAAAGGCTGGCGTTGAACATATCGGGAGGCAGAAGAGAAGGGGTGGGTACGAGGAGGCTAAAGATGATGTCCGGGATCAGGTTCCCAGAAGCAGAGCCAGAGACGCTCTCAGCAGAAACCCGAGGACGGCGCTGGAAGAGAAGGGGCAGGTGATCACCAGCTGAGCCTCGCTGCAGCTGCAACAAGCCAGCGACCCCAGAATTGTTCTCCCTGAAAGCAAGGGGCCTGGCTTGTCACATCACAGTCACGAGGGGAGCAGGCACAGCTTTCTAGACCCTTCCAGGTGAGTCAGCTCCCAGAGGCCAAGGGCAAAACGCCCGTGTGAACCGTGCGCCTCGGCATTGATGGCAGCTGGGTGTATTCTGCTACATCAACCGCAGAGGAAATTACATAGGACCTAGTGGCAAACTAGATGTTTGTTTGTTTGTTTGTTTACAGAAATGAACGGCTTATGCTGTTTCCATTTTCTGTTTTGATTTATCTTTACTAGCTCTAGGTATTAAAACTGTTTCACAACCCTGCCTGCATTCTGTCTTCTTTTTGCTGGCATTCGACACACAGCCGCCCGCACTCCAAAAGTCGTGTGATGTCGTCTCAAAGACAGCTCATTGGAGACCAAAGTCAGAAGCCTGGGTCTTTGTCCTCAGCTCCTTCGTTTGTCAACTGAGTCAAACAGGGCAGTTAGTCACTCAAGCTCATTGCGTCTCAGTTACCTTGTGAAACGAATACGGTGATGCCTACTTCACGGGCTGTTGGGGGGTCAGCAAGTGAGTCTGCTAGTGCGTGTGTTTTCAAACTCTAAAGCAATATACGAAAGAATAAAAAAAGAGTGAGAAGGATTTGCTTACTCCCTGCTGAGAATAGCTGGCTTCCCCGTCCCATTCCACTT
>PVKH010038093.1:0-11371 GCA_004027955.1 Chaetophractus vellerosus | reverse complement strand
AGGCAGGGGAGGGCAGTCACGTACAAACTTTCAGCTCCAAATTCATTTAAGAACTTAAAATATAAATTTTATAAATAGATCAGGATCTGAGAAACACAAATGCACTGATTCTCCCACAGCTTCCAAATCTTTCCGTTCTTCCTGTTCTACTGCCACCTGGAAAAGGCTCCCAAAGCAGATCTCATCTGAGAGATTCTTTCCCCTGACCCCTCTTGTCTTTTCACACCTTGACTTTTGCTCTAGGAAGTTCTAAGCCATTACTCAGGGAGACAGATGGATTTGTGGACAGTGAAGGGAACCCCAGTGGTTGCCTCCTCAAGTCAAACCTTGATCCACAAGGTTGGCCCACTGAGAGGTCGGCTGGCCCTTTCGACCCAGGAAGTTATCCTGGACACTCGCCTCTCCTTGCAGTATTGCTAAGAAGCATCGTTATCACCAGCACTCTTAATCTTCTGGTTCAATGTGGACATACAGTTCACAGGGTGGGGTCTCCATGCAAAAGGATGAATATTATTCTTGGTCCATCTCCCATGGTTTATGACACTAAGAAGATCCAGAGCATATTAACCCTGCCTATTTGTAGGTTAAAATATATATATATATATTTTAGGAGGCACCAGGGATTGATCCTGGGACCTTGTACATGGGAAGCAGGTGCTTAACCACTGAGCTACACCTGCTCCCCCCTCCAATAGATATTTGAAGACATTTAGTACAATCTCCACCAACAATCCCCCGTTCTTTCTTCAGAATGGATCAGCCTCTTTAATACCACATGCTGAACTGCACTCCGCCCTCAGGCTCCATGGGAGAAGGATGCTATGCTGGACAATCTGCATGTGCAGAATTAGGCCCTGACTCCCCTCTGAGCTGCCCCTGCCTGACCATGCATCTCTGGCTGCCCCATCTTCACCTTTCCTGTGACTCCTCCTGCTTGTGCATTTGGTTCACCTGGCCTCCACTGACCCATCTTTCCTCTCAGGCTGTTACCTTCTTACTTGGGTTCCTGGTCTTCAAAGAGCCCCTCTCCTTCCTAGAATGGCATAGCCACAGCCTGCTGCCCCGGGCTCCCATGCTGGCCCACACTCCCTTAGACCCTCAAAGAGACCACAAGAACAGACACATCACAACCCAGCTACAATTCTTTATGTGACTGCTCACCTCTGTGACAGCGTTAATAGAATGACCATCACTCTTTGAAGGATTTATTTCTAAGGGTAGGATCATTGCTTCCTACCTTCCTATGAAATGAAGCATTTTAACTTGCTCCACCCAATGACCAGCCTGGGCAGAGCTGCTGCTCTGCATTCCAGGAGAAAAACCTGGGAGTCTTGCTTGTCTCTGAAAACAATTGAGACTTTGTCCTCAGAGTCCCCGTTCATTAGGTCTTATGACCCAATGCTATCTTAAGGTAAATGTTGAAAGTAACAATTCTGTATTAAGAGAAAAACCTGAATATAGCCCTTTTGAGCTCTATTACAGATATCAGAAATGACTTATTAATTTTCTTAAAGAAAAAAAATGCATACTGATTTTTTTAAAGTTGGGCATTATAGGAGATTATTTGTGGTTTAATTCAATAAACATTTGCTGGATAAATATCAGGCATCAGGTACAAGAGATTCAAGAAGAATGTGACACCAGCCTTGGCCTCAAGGAGGACACTTATGACAGGAGTAGAACACACAGGGCCACTGGACACTGGGGTATGATATCAGGAGGCCTTGTTCCTTCAAAGTGAGCTCCTTCTTTCCCCAAACCTCAGATCCCATTCATAGCCCCTGCTCAGATACCAACCTGCAAATTTTCAATTGCCATTATTAGATACACCTATTTTAGATCAGTATAAATAGATAAATAGATAACACAAAATAAATAACACAAAACATATACAAATACAGGGTGTGTGTGAATTTTTTTTTAAAAAGCCAATCTCTCAGCCTTAGTGCCATCTTGCTAGCAAACTAAACTGTCACCTTTTTCTCTTTCTCGGTAGAAACCTCCACACCATGAAAGCCAAGTGGAGAAAGACGTGAATGGGTAGGTTGAGCTCAAAAGAAGAAAGATGAGGCAGAGGTCCAAGTCAGCCATTAATGTGTGCACCCATGGGGGCCCAGGGAAGCAGGAATGTGGAATGCCAGAGGCCCGGGACGCTGGCACAAGCTATTGACTGCCTGCTACTGTCTAGAACTTCTCACAGTGGATCTAGAACTTCCAACGTCGTCCAACTTCCATGAACACCTCTGAGAGACCCATCTTGCTCATACCAAATATGGCAGTTTGAGATTATGAATTCCAAAAAAAAAACTCAAAACATTGATTATGTTTGTAAACTGGTCTGTTCCTCTGGGCATGATACCCTTTGATTGATTTAAGTTCAAAGGCTTTACCTTTACTTGATTCTATCTAGATTAGGGCTTTGATTCGACCACGTCATTAGGGCGTGCAGGGTTAAGTCCCCGCCCCCTTTGTGGGCTATATAAACAGACACTCACTCAGGGAGACACACAGAAGCAGAGATGCAAGAAAAGAGAGAGAATTTCCAGCTCAACTTCGGACAGCCAGCGTCTCCTGGGAACTCATCAAGGACCTTCATTGGAGACCCTGGTTAGCAGCCTGCCTGCAGAATTTGGACTTGTGCATCCCCACGGTCACATGAGAGAATTTTATAAAATCTTATACTATTTACAGCTCTCTCATGTTCATTCTGTTTCCCCAGAGAACCCTGACTAATACACCAAAGTAGTCCCTGTTGGACCATTGCCCTGGACCTTTTGACATTCTGGACTGGTTCTGTTCTCAGTTGTGGCTGAATGAAACACATGTACAATAAATTATCTCTTTTGCTGTCTTAGTTGAAGGGGGAAAAAAAGCCAAGCCATCATCAGAAATGATACCAGCTCACCACAACCACACTCATCACAAAGCTCAGCTGAACTCAAGGTGGGTTAAGAATGTGAAATGCCACAGGAAAGTCACACTGAGGAAACAAAGGCCTTTAATATTTAAGTGAGATCGATTTTTTTTTATCATTTGAGTGATCACCATGTGCATTGTTTTTATGTTTTGTATCATTCTTTTCTTAATCCATGTGTTTGGATTATAACCTTTAATCCTTACCACAACTTTGAGAAGAAGTATTTTCCCCATTTTATGAATGAGGAAGCATAGGCTCATGAGTAACTGACTCCAGGTCGCAGATGCTAAATGGCAGAGCAAAGAATCCAACTCGGGTCTGTCCTATTCCAAAGACCATGCTGATAACCAGTGTGGCAATCAGAGTGTCCAGGTGCTATTGTGGTCCAGGATGATCTGGGGAGAAAGTTCCAGAACAAGCCTCAAAGTTCAGGCTAGACTCTGAAAGACCATATCAGCATCATCACAGTTTTACACATTAAACTTGATCAACCAAAGAAACAGATATGGAAACCAAAGAAGCTCTATCAAGAGTTCAGGGTAAGGCTCTAAATAGGAAAGTAACCTGTGGTTTGAAGGCCAAGAGAACTGAGACTATGGAATGGGAGGTGGAGGGAAGCAGGAGGAGAGGGGATATAAATTGGACCTTGGAAGTGTTTGGAATGTGGACTATGAATGAGGCAAGGGTGTCAGGCTCATTCGAATTAGTTGCTGGCCACATGGATGGGCCTGCCTACCTAAGGGACAGTGGCAGGTCCAGGGCAGACCCAGGAGATTCTGCAGATTCGCACACGGGGCATTACAGGTAGGTGGCACCTGGCTGGCACATTTCCCTCTGCAGCAAGTAGAGACACTTACCCAAGAAAGAGTAGTGGCAGGCCCCACCCAGGCAGCAACCAGAAGTCCTGTGCAGAGCCCACTGTGGGCTCTGGCTCTGGCCTGTGACAGCTCTCAGACACAACACAGGTAGCTCCCTGGGGGCTTTCTTGGGGAG
This sequence comes from Chaetophractus vellerosus, assembly GCA_004027955.1. Taxonomy (NCBI): domain Eukaryota; kingdom Metazoa; phylum Chordata; class Mammalia; order Cingulata; family Chlamyphoridae; genus Chaetophractus; species Chaetophractus vellerosus. The sequence continues at coordinate 7,461 of PVKH010038093.1, read as the reverse complement.
GCTGAGCACAGTCCAAACAATGGACAACAGACTTCAATGGCCCTCCCAAGCAAGCCTTTTTAGGTCACAGACAGTGCTGTGTTTATACTCCTGGCTCCCAGGAATGGAACATCCTTTGTTCACAGCCCTACGCCCCACCTGCCATCTCCCCCCTCTGGCAAATGCCTAGAATCTTAGCAATCTGTGCGGACATGTTGCAAACCACTGTCAGTTCAAGTACACAAAATTCCCTGATTTTAACCCTCATCAGCCTGCCCCACACGCCTCCCACTCCAAGCGCTGGTGGAGGCAAACTCCACAAAGCAGCAGCAGGGCCCAGGGTTTTTGCCAGCTAGGAAGCAAGACAGCTACAGAACAAGGTGACTAAGATCCACTAAGTGTGTGCCAGGCCTAGTGCTAGAGACTAGAAGCTTTACGTCCCCACAGCCTGGTGAGCAAACTCTTATTGTGCCCATTATAAGGATGACAAAACTGAGGCTTAGAAAGGCTCACTTGCCCACACACCAAAGTGAGTGAAAGGGTGAGATTCAAGACTAGATGTGCTGCTTCTAGTACCTCATCACCAATCATGATGTTTGCAATTATTATTATTAGCATTCATAACAATAGTAACAGCATCAGTTTGTGGCCAGATACCATGCCAAGTGCTTTTTATGTACTATGGTGTTTAATCCTTCCAAAGAGTTTTCACCTTCAGACAGATATGCTTATTTCTTTATTTTAGAGAGAGGAGCTGAGGCACAGAGAGGTTAGTTGTCATGAGGGCAGTGAGGGGAAGGTGACCAGTCCTCTGTGTTCCCCATTTCCTTCCCCCTTCTCCTTGCCAGAGGCCACTCAGCTATTGGGGGGCAGATCCAGGCCCATATATCTTCAATTCTTCACTGTTCATCTCCAGACCGCTGCTGAGGCAGGAGGATGTAGGGCCATGGGAGGAGCGAGCGATGACTCGAGGGCGGGATGTATATGTAACAGCCCCATAAAGTTGCTCCCAGAGGAAGGTGGATGAAGAAAAGGTGAGAGTCTTGAGGGAAAGAGGCAAAAATGGCTAGATGGGAAAGCCTGGATGCTCCTGAAGACCTGTTGCAGAGGCAGCAGCAGCAGGCAGGGAGGCCTGGGAGGAGACAAGGTTCAGCCATATAAATTAGCCTTTCCACACGGGCAGCCCCTGGTCCCACCTCACAAAGGACCTTCATAAATATGAATGCCTATTTTCCCTAGAAAGGTTCAAAGTTTCACATGTAAGATGTGACATAGGAGGTAGGAACGTAAGGGAGGCTGGAGCTCTTAAGCAGATGGGAATATGCAGAGAGTGGACCCAGCTGGGCCAGCCATGCCAGGAGGGGAGTTGGTGGGTCCTGGAATGTGTCGGGTGAATGCAGGAAGAAGCCACACCAGCATCAGCCATGTCCTGCTATGTTCCTGGTGCTAATTGGAACAATCCCTCGAGAGGGGTCACAACACCTTGTTTCGGTGTGTCTCCAGTTTGTGGCTTTGGTTATCACTCCTTAGGAACCCACTGAATTGCTGTTTTCTGAGACCTAGAATGGTCCAGGGGCCTGGAGGACAAAACCTCCCTGCTCCTCGCCCCACTCCTAGGACAAAAGTCAGCTTTAACTCACTTTCACTGTGCCCCTGCTAGTCTGCGATGCTAGGTACCATTCTAATTTTGAAGAAAAGGAAACTCACTCGGGAGGATAGGGGGTGAAGGAGACTTGCTCAAAGTCATAGAAATATTAAGTGGCAAAGTCAGGATCCAAACTTAGACATCTTACTCCAAGTGCATTGCTCTTTTCACTGCAACATGCTGCCTTCTAGAAAAATCAGCTAACTCTGTGTTTCTTCAATTGTAATCCTAATAATCAATAACTCTGGTTACTTTGAATTCAGACAAATGCCTGACAATTGGGCCAGAATCTACTGTATAAATTCAACTTTGTTTTTAACACTTTCTGAGAAAGAGTATGGTATTCTGTAAATGGGAAAAGATAGATGATAGATAGACAGATGATTAGATAAGTAGGTAGATAGGTGGGTAGATAATAGGTTGGTAGATAGGTAGATGATAGATGACTATAGATAGATGATATATTAGGTAGATAGATGGATAGATGGATAGATGGATGGATAGATATACATAGATGATAGATTAGATAGATGATAATAATAGGTGATAGATAGATAGATAAATGATATGATATGATAAGATGATAGATAGACTTTAAATTGGGTTTTGGTCCTAGCTCCTCCATCAAACTTTGTCACTTAACTAGTTTCTTTTTCTGTAAAACGTCCTTGTCAAAGTTACTCTCACAGGACTATGAGGAGGAAACTAACTCTAACAGTACCTGGTCCATTGACAGACTCACTATTCTCTTTGTGTTAAAAATCACTCTTTAGAATTCTGTCCAAATTCCACAGCAAGGACCCAGTTCAAACATTGTCTGAAACATTCAGGAGTCTGTTTTTGACATCAAGTTGGCCCATAGGTTTGACAGCCTGGTACCAGTAGAGTCCCACCCAAGAACATTTCTTTCAAAACAAGTTCCTGTTACAGAAACAGCCTTGGTTTTAAATATACTCCCTCCCCTCATAAAAATGTCCCAGCCAGCTGAAGCCATTCTGTTTAAAATATTTAATTAATACCTTCACAGGGGTCTGTTCCTTATTAAAGACTCTTGGGGACCATGTCTTGGGGGCAATGCTTTGTTCTAAGCAGTTCTATGTGTTACAGATAAAGTGCTGGAATGTGCTTTCTATTAAAAGCAGGGAAGCTTGCCTGCCTCCTGTTGCAAACTTCTTTGTCATCATGGTGACACATTAAGGCATAATCCAAGCACAACATACAAACACAAACAGTGTAAATCCACCCACTTAGTAAAAAGAGTCCCAGTAAAACCACAAGAAAGGTCTGGTAATCAGCCGAGCGGATTAAAACCTGAATGAGTACTTCCTTTTCCTCGTTACCCCACTGAAGAGGCCACAAAGGCACATGGCTGCCCCAGCAAACAAGAGAAATTCACAAAGGTACCCTGCTCTGTCCACCTCGAGCATCTTCTGGGCTTCTCAGCCTTGAGCAAGTGAGAGGAGCCTTGGTTAAATGTCCTGCCTTCCAAGCAAGCAAACTCCCCCTCAGCCTGTCATTGCCTTGCTTAGTGAAGCCTGGCAAAATGCTGGCAAAAACGCATTCCACTTTTGTTAGGTGAGCAAACTTTTTTTTTTTTTTTTTTGGATTATGAAAGCAGTGTAGGCTCAATTTGGGGAACCTGGGAAAATACAGGAAAATATGAAAGAGAAAATAAAGAATTCACCATAACCCTACCACCTGGGTGTATTTGTCTCCTTCTACGTGTGTGGTTCCACAAACTGCGATTTCCACCGCTTTACACTTTTATTTCCTGCTTCTTTTCTCTTGCTCTTATTCCCTGAGCATTTTCCACTATGTCTTTTAATTGTCTTTATCCACATTGTATTTAATCTCAGAGGAGGATACCATCAGAGGGCTGGACCTACATCAATATAACCGATTATTTCCCAGAGGGTAAACATCGAGCTTCTTCAAGTCTTTCACTATTGTAAACAATACCGTGATAAGCATCTCGGTACATCAGCCTTTGTGCACTTTTGGATTATTTCCTTGGGATAGTTTCCCAGAAGAATTATTGAATCAAAGGCTATGGATAGTTTTAAAGTTATTTGATATGTTTTACTAAACTTATCTCCCAAAAGGCTGTGCCTGCCTGTAAGAATGCCTATCTCATCACACTCTTTTTGTTTTTGTTTTTTCATTTTTACTAAGATATATAGACACAGCTACATAATTTTTAAAAGTAGAAAAACATCATGAGACTGCTGCCCCTTTTTATACATCATAGGAGCACAGCTACCATTCCTCTTTTTGCCCTGCCAATTATATTAAAAATTCTTGGGGGGATAGGCCTCAGAGCCCCCCTAAAAGAAGGATACACCCCTTCTCCCACCTGGAGTGAACTGGGAAGGAACACTGAGGGTCTTTTGCAAAAATCTAACATGGTTGAGAGCAAGGATATAAACGTTGGCCCCTGCACTGCTGCCAAGAGTTTGTTTATTTTTCTCTGCTTTTCACTTTGATAATCAACAAATTTAATGCCTTCATTTAAAAATCTCACAAGTCTGTTCCCTTTCCCAGGAGCAGAATGAAGTAATCTAGTTCCCACATTCTGACAGCATGATTCAGGGGCCACAAAAGAAAATAGCTCCCTTCCCCTCAACCCAGGGATAGTTAAAATAACAGCAGGCTCACTAACGCAATCAAGCAAAAAAATATTTTGCACCAGAGCCTTAGAAATCTGCTGACACTTAACCTGCCCAATAAGTCCTTCTGCATTCCTCCTACAAGAGTTTAGTCTTTCCTCTATCTGGCTATAGCCGTATCTTGAAGCTTAATTGACCGTTCCTATTAGAAGAACCCCTTTTCTCCTTATTAGAAACACGAGCAATACTTTTCTCAAGAAAGGAAAGCCTGCTGGCAAAATCTCAGATGTCCCTGGCCTTTGCATCCTACCTGAAGCTGATGCAGGAGACAGGGTGGGGCTGGGCATCTCACCCTCTGGGGGTTTGGGTGGGACAGGCTTGGGAAGGACCTTCAGCCTTCTCGTCCTAACTCACAGCGAACACACAAGATGTACCCAAATCCACTGGGAATCTCAACTACATTTCATAACATGGCTGTAAAGCAGGTCCAAGTATGAATTCGTTAGTCTCGGATTTTATGCTGAGTGACTCTGAAATATCTGATTAAAGGGACTAGCTTTGGTTTCTACTCTGAAAGCCTGGCCTGGATTTATTGCTGCCTCCCAGGCCACCTCACACAGGACTGCCTCAAGCCTTGGTCTCTCCACTTAAGTGACAGGGAGATTAACTATTTCACTGCTGGATGCCAGCTCTGCATGGTGCTTTCTGCAAAGGGGTTTATAAAGCACAAAGGAAAACCTGACCATCTGGCCTGAGTGCTCTGTTTTGAAGGGAACAGAAGATATTTAGAAAGAGTACTTTGTAATAAACACATTTAAACATTGCTTTTAAATTTAAAAATACACCGAGATACAGAGAAGACTCTCCAGCCCAATGATCCTCATTGGTATTTTAAATAAAACATGTGTAAGTTTAGAAAGTTTAAATCCTTAAGAGGTAAAAGGTTGAAAGTGTGAAAATGCAAAGCCTATTTTACCCAGAGGAACCAATATAAAGCCCATAATATATTTATTTTTATAGATAAATTAGTCTTGGTTTAATCATGTGAGTTTTGAATTATGCTGGGTTTTCAGGAACACAACCCTCGTATAAAATGAGACAGCCCTGCACTATTTTCATCCTTCTACTTTACAGAGGAGGAAAACAAGTCAGTGAGTGAGAAAACAACTTACCTAAAGTCTTGTGGGTAATAAGTTTCAGAACAAGGACATGGACCCAAGTGTGTCCTGGAGTCACTGGGCCACCCCTACCAGCTCCTTACAGCTCACCTGGGTCATTGTGGTAACTAGCATCCAGTGCCAAGGTCGGCCAAGCCACGATGAGTCTGATGATCTTGCCGTGGCCTAGACAAATACTTTAAATGACTCTCCTCTTCATAACACCCTCTTTGGAAAATGGATTTATATAGAAAACACCATCTAGCACAAAGTTACTTAGAAACATGCATTTTAATGTAAGTGGGCTCTACCAAGCAGGCTAACACCATTTTTTAAACTGTTCTATAATTCAGTGGTATTAATCACACTTACAATGTTGTGCTACCATAACCACCATCCATTACCAAACTTTTTCTGCACTCACTAATACTATTTTGCTCCCTGTGGGCTGCAGCGTCTGCTGGCTTGTGGCATCTGCTCAGTTGAGTGTCTGCTCAGTGCGGTGGTGTGGCATCTAGATTGTTGCGGTGGGTGTGGTGTCTGCTCATCTTCTTTAGGAGGCACCGGGACCCGAACCCAGGACCTCCCATTTGGTAGGCGGGCCCCCAACTGGTCGGGCCACATTCACTTCCCTACTATTTTAATAGTCACCAAAGAAACTATACAGGTGACTATATATCTCTGTTAAAGACTATATGAGAAGAGCAACTAACACTTTAACAATACTTAGGTCAAAAGTGGCAATGATGGTCTTCACTTTTTCCCTTAAACCCTTTGTGAAGGGGATTGACCTGAATAAGTAAATAAATAAAATAGTTATCAAGGACTCAGTAGCAACTGTACAGGTGCTGTGCTAAGCGCTTTCCCACGCATCAGCATATGTAAGCACATAACTCTGTGAGGTGGGAACACATAGAAGAGGACACTGAGGCTCAGAGACAATTGAACTAGCAAAGGCCACCAAAAGGTAAGTGGCCAAGCCAGGATTCTAATCCAAATCTGTGATGATGGAAGCTGGTGGTGTTTCCACTACCCCAGGTGACCTTGGCAATTCAGAAAGACTCTTTACCTTCTCTGGGCCCTTCCAGAGTGATGTAGGACCTCACCACAAAATGAACATCTATTGACAATCACTTTAGATCTTTTAACCATAGTGAACCAAAACTTCAAGGCCCAAAGCACAGCAATTGATTTGGCTTTACTGCAGGCAAATACAAGGTGACAAGTCTTTGCTATGGTGGTATTTTTTATTCTTCCCCAAAAGACTGCACAGATAAAGACCAGAAGGCTTCTGCTAATCCGTGGCTGGGATTTAGCTGCCCATTCTTGGCTGGGATTAAAACTCATCCTCCATGTCCTGCCTGAGGCCCCTGTGTGGGGGTTACCAGCATCCACAGATTGGGCAGAGGATGGCCAGGTGGCTGTCAGCTGCCCTTGTCTCCTCACATGAACAATATCATAACCACACCCCTTTACTTTCCAGAATACATTATTTTCCAAGGTCGACTCATTTGTACATCACCTTCACAATTTCTACCATATCTGCATACAACCTATAATACTATTTACTGGCTGTTTGTTTATTTGTTTTTTAATCTTACCTGTTTTGTTTAAATTCATTTGCAAAGGGAAAATTTATCTAATTATCTTAAATGGAAAACCTGTGTCAATTGCCACAAATAGAAGGTAACCAAAAATAAACAAAACAAAACAAACACTATTAAATTTTAATTAGCTACTGTTGCCTTCCCCCCTTACACACACATTCTCTGTTTAAAAAAAGATGAAGAGATGTCAAAGAAATGTTTGAGACATGGTATCACTGAAGTGAGACTTTCTTCTAAGTTAACTGGAAGATTGAAACAAACTTGAAAAGGGGATAACTTTAATACCCTATGATCAATGCCATTTAAACTGGTCTTTGTCCTATCTACCATCCATTCCAGCCACACTTTGGGGAAATCTGCTTTTTACTTTTCAAAGTGCTCTCCATACCTGACTTTATTTGAGCCTAACAATCACCTTCTAAATAAGCAGGTCCAATGTTTTACACTTATTTTCTAAATTGGGGAAA
>PVKH010038092.1:0-11380 GCA_004027955.1 Chaetophractus vellerosus | reverse complement strand
GCCCTGGGTTCGGTTCCCGGGACCTCCTTGAGCAGGCAGACTGCCTTGAGAAGGCAAGCCGCCAGGGGCAGGGCAACCCACCCGCGAGCAGGCAAGGCCACCCTGCGATGAGCTGACTCGGCGGGTCGCCACAACGGGGGGAGACAAGCAGACACAGAAGAACGCAAAAATCAACACAGCAAGAACAAGCAGAAGGGGGGGAGGGGATATATAATAAAATTAAATAAATAAATAAATAATTGTTTGGGAGCTTTACAGGGCAAAATTTTTTCTCTTGGTTTGTTTCTCTATTACCCCACTTTCTTCAATATTCTTTTGCTTGAATTTGGCTTTTTCCTTGCATGTATATATTTTTCGAGACTTCATCAAATCATGATGGTATAAATAAATACTTCAAAAAAAGAGTCTCCTTATCACTTACTCATATATTTATCAAAATTATATGCTACCATCTTTTCTAATTTTATTAAATTTTATAAAAATTTTCTATTGACTGAACAAAAAGAAGTGTACTTATAACACTTGTATTTTGTTCATGTAGCTTTTATAAAATTTTGTTTTAGAATATGTTATTCTCCACTTACTGTCAATTATAGACTTTATCCTGCCATTGCATGATTGAAAACATTTTGGAATATTGATATTTTTAATCCAGTTAACCTTTATATATAGATAATAAACACTCAATGAACTGACATTTTGTTTTCTGTTTCTTATAAATCTTATTGAAATAACATTCTTGTTTAGTACTAATGTCCAGCTTAACATCAAAAACCAATATTTGATAAATATCAGGAAGGCCAGTGCGCCAAAAGTAGAAAGAATAAGAGAGAGGAGTAGGAGATAAATCAGAGGCAAAAGTAAGGGAGGGGTATGGCATGGTACCACTGGGCAATCAAATAAGGCTTTTACTGTCAGTGCAATTTTTTATATTTTTTATATTCCTTATATTCTGATAATTATTTTCTTCCCATTAATAGCCGCAGTTTGGCAGAAGCCTGTTCAGAAGGAGATGTAAATGCTGTGCGAAAGTTGCTCATCGAAGGGCGAAGTGTAAATGAACACACTGAGGAAGGGGAGAGCCTCCTTTGTTTAGCTTGTTCTGCTGGATACTATGAGCTTGCGCAGGTTTGTATTATTAAAATAAAGCTCGTGTTTTATTAACTGGCCTGTTCAGTAAGGAAATAATAAACCCCTTCAGTCTTTAGGTTTATTTTAACAAATAAACTGTTAGCTAAATTTTGCTTGTTTAATGACCCTTTTACTATATAGATAGGTAGGCATTATATATGTTTAAAATTATTTGATGAAATCATTATTTTCTAATATCCTTTAAACTTTTATTTATTTATCTTTCATAAGGTTTTGTTGGCAATGCATGCAAATGTAGAAGATAGGGGAATTAAAGGTGATATTACACCCTTAATGGCTGCTGCTAATGGAGGACATGTCAAAATTGTGAAGTTGCTGCTAGCTCATAAAGCTGATGTCAATGCACAGTCTTCAACAGGTAGTGCATATTTCTTTTTCAATATAGCTAAATAGTAACTCTGTTTGGTAATGTTTCACGTGAAAGTGATTGTTAGTGATGCTTTTACAGTTCTTTTATTTCTTTTAAATGCTGCACATTTCTTTAAGTCTGTGCATGAGGTTTAGTGTGTATAGAATATATTTTTAATGCGATTTCTCTTGTTTTGTTTATGAGGGCAATTACTTAGCCTTTATCGGTTCTTTTAGATTAGATTAGAACTCTGGGCTAGTTAGAAGTACCACACTCTTAGAAATGAAGAGGTGTGGGCTACAGCTCTCAAACCAAGGTTTTCTATTTTCAGGAAAAGGGAGGGAACTTGGGGAGAGTAAAAGCATATGGAACAAAAGGCAGGTCCATCATTCTGTACCACTATTAAATTGTGACCCAGGGGAACATGAAGTATTATAAAAACATTGTGTATCGCAAGGGATATTACTTTAATCTAAACTTTTTTATCATCCAGAAAGGATGTTTTTGAAATTCCTTTATGTTTAAACTTTGATTATTAAGTGGTGTTGGAAGTTGTATTGAAAACAAATACATATGGTTAAAAGGAATGGTATGATTATATTTATGATGAATAATTTTAGACTGGAAATATTAAAATTCAAAAAACTGAAAGATTGTGAAACACTTCTGATTAGAATATAATTTCGTTCTAGTCTAAAAGGGAAAATTTGGTTTCAGGGCAGAATTTCTTCATTTCTTTTATAACTCTCAAATCTGGATTAGTATACCTGATTTTCCACATGCATTTGACTCTACTTTTAAATGGAAAAGGAAAATAGGGAGTTGGATTTCAGTAATATGAAATAAAATGAGGAAAGGAAGTATATGTATATATATAATCTAATATTTATTAAATTATTTTAAAACATCTAATATTTATGAAGGTTGTAGTCTTTCATTTCAGTTTTCTTCTTGATGCTAAATTAGAGGTTTCATTTTATTTTGGTATTAGGTTAATATTTTGTTTTTTCTCATTAAAATAGGCAATACAGCACTTACATACGCTTGTGCTGGAGGCTATGTAGATGTTGTAAAGGTGCTCTTGGAATCCGGTGCTAGTATTGAGGACCATAATGAAAATGGTCATACTCCTCTTATGGAAGCTGGAAGTGCTGGACACGTGGAAGTAGCCAGATTGCTGCTAGAAAATGGGGCTGGCATTAATACGCATTCCAATGAATTTAAAGAGAGTGCACTTACATTAGCTTGTTACAAAGGTACAGTACCAAATGTTGTTTTAAAAACAAAATTTTTAAACTCATGAAAATTAGTTATTTTATATTAACTGATTTTTAATTAAAATATAAAGTAAAAAAAATAGGATTAGTATGTAATTAAATGTAAAGTGCTTCAAAATTTAAAAGTTAAATATGCAAACTTTTAAAAATATATAAGCAATATTATAAATTTTGTCAAAAGTGACTAGTAATTAATTGATCCACTTGTTTTTATCAGAAGTATAGAGTCTTAATTTTAATAGTGGTCTAGCATGTCAGAATATTTTGCCCTGTTTACACAAAAGAATCCTTTTGTGTAATCCAGATTTGGGAATCCAGATGTATTCAACCTGGAAGTTTAAAAGCAAAGCAGTGAAAAGCCAGAATGATCTAATAACATCAAGGTGCTTAAGCCATTTCTCACGATACCAAGAAGAAAGGAGAAAAATCAAAGGGAAAGAAGGAGATACAAGGAAAAGAAAGGGAAAAAAAGTGGCTGACAGGAGTTTGAAGTCAAAACAACAGTGTAGTATCATCAATATGTATAAAAGAGAGTTAGAGGGAAGGGCTGATTAAAATTGACAGTAAAGTTTACCATTCAAAGCTGAACAAAGTGGATACATGGTATTTTAAATGATTTCAGCCATCCAGAAGATATACCCTCCAGAAAATATACCCTCCTATGGGAGGGCATGACAATTGCCTGGTAAAACGTCAGCTAAAAAGCTGAACCTTTTTCAGTCTACCTTTATGACAGCTAAATGGCTATAAAGTAAGGAATTTTTTTTAAAATGCAAATTGCAGGCTATTTTGTATCTCTGCATTTCAGTCCAATGTTTCATACCAGCTGCAGCTGTGCCATATTTGTATAAAAAGCTGGTAAATTCTTGACCCTGAGACATTATGAAAAAGCTCAAACTAGGCCAGATTGCCTCCTTAAGAACTAGTCAGAATATAAAATTTAAGGAGGCACTCACTATCAAGGACCCACCCGGCATTTGCAGGTGCCTTTGAATGTGTGCCTCCTTAAATTCTGCATCCAAGTGCTTCAATTGTTTCATTCTATCCTGGCCCTATTGTTGTTTTGTTTCATTCTACTTGAAAGAGTGGCCAAGACATAGTTAAAATAATGTTTAGATGCATAAATAATTAATATTTAAGTTAAATTTGAAAATGTTTTATTTAAAGTGCTTTTGACTGTCAGGTGTTGAATTGACAGGTTTTCAGATTAGGAAGCACAGCTGAGATCCCTTACTTCCCCAGTGTGGTTTGGTGATTAGGCAGACATTGATCTTCATTGGGAGAAGAGGAATTAAATTAAGCCTTGGGACAGCCTCTTTAGGGCAGGCTGATTGGATGGCTCGCACCCCTTTTCACAGATACTTTTGAACCTGGAACTGGTTGCATTTTATTGCTGAGTCCCAGCTGGCCAGGAGAGCTTTGAGATCGGGCTACATATTACTACTCTTCCCTCTGCCCCTTGCTTCTAGCCTCATCCTGCTTTCCAAAAGGGGCAGATGAGGTTGGGTCTTACGGGTTTTAATTAGAAGTTGGATCTAGAACTGAGCTGGTGGAGAACTTCTCTGCTACTTCCAGGAATCCATGGACCCTCTTACCTTCTTTTATTTCTGGTGAGGTTTCCCGAGACCTAGTTTGACAGGGAGGAGATGGAGAAGAGAGGGAACTCAGACTGAGACTGAGCATTCTTTTAGATCTTTGGGAGGAGAGAATAACAGGGGAAAGAAACGCAGATAGCAAAAACAAGATGTGGCAGATGCTGTACTTACTTACCAGGAAAAGTTAATTGTTTTAACTTTATAACTATTTTTCTACTATACATCCTGCTCCTTCCCCCCAATCCCAGTTCATTGAGAATAAAGCTGGAAAAAACTAATCATTTTTCTATTTTTCTTGCATAGTATCTGAAGTCCTTTTTAAAATATAATTTTGTCTTGTGCTTTTTAATCCCTAGTAAAATATCTTTAACTGGAACACAAGGTTTATTTGAAACTGTAAATTTAAATGTGTGTGCATGTTTATATGTAAATAAATGAATAAATATAAATCACATGGTGCTGTTCCAAGAATGTTTTATATATGCCCTTCCCACTAAGCAGGTTGTTCCTAAAAAGTTTGTTATTTTTTGGAACTTGAAAACTATTTCTATGAGGAAATGTATTTTATGATTGTTATCATGGCAGGCTACAAGTTCATGAAAGCTAATTTATTCCATAAGATAAGTAAAAATTCTTAAAAGGTTGTATAGAGGATAGTCTGTTTGATCTTAATGGCATCTTTGCTCACTTGCAGCAAGAATACAATTAGTAACAGTTTCTAGGGCAATAGGGTAAGGAATAAAACAACAAAAATTGCTTGTATAACTTGTGTTCATCAGTTGAGACTTTAGTTTTATGCTTATAAATTTATTGCTAGAAGTTAAATATAACTATTTTCAAAACACCATTATAATTTTTTCTTATATTTAACTTTGGAATAATAAAATAATTGTAAGTATTCTTAAACATTTTTTGTTTAGGTCACCTAGAGATGGTGCGGTTTCTTTTGGAAGCAGGTGCGGATCAAGAGCATAAAACAGATGAAATGCACACTGCTCTGATGGAGGCTTGCATGGTAAGATTGGTGAAATACATGCATGTAATTTTTTAATATCTTAGGTAGAGGAGACAGCTAGTGTACAATGAATATCCTTTTCTTTGGGTGCAAAGAGCTGTCATAGCCTTATTATGGAGCCAGAACTGTAGCTATCTGAATTATTTAAGAGGCTAGTTAGGAATGAGTAAGAATAGTACTCTGAAACCTCTGTACCTCAGTGTATGATTTGTGACATAGAAGTGGATCAGAGTAGCATTACAGACAGATTTCTGAATAAAATATGCCAAAGATAGAAAAGGGGCCCAAGTGAAGTTTCCTATTTCCTAACTTCCTTGCAGAGAATGAGTATTGAAAAGATGTTACATTTTATTTACTAATTTCTAAAAATATCAGATAGCCATTTAAAACTTTTTACCTGTTTTCCTTAGTGCCATGCCAGAGTTTGCTTTAGTAAATTATTCCTCTGAACAAATGGAAGGTGTTTTTTTTTTTTTGAAGCTTCTTGGTTCTCCATCTGTAAAATGGATAATAGCCTTCTGTGGGGTTGTTGTGAGGATTAAATGAGATAAGGTATGTAAAATATGTCTATAATATTGTTAATGGTAGCAGTTGTGTTACTGTTCCCCATGAGGAACATGAGAGATATTAATAGGAACCAGACATTTGAAAGGCTTGTAAAAGATTGAGGTTTTAAACCAGACTTTAAAGGAAATGTAGGAGTTGAATATTTATGTAGAAGGCTTCCTAAGCCAAAGGAACAGCAAAGGAACCATAGTAAGAAGACATTAGAGTTGTGATATGTGGAAAGCATGGAGGCAAAAATGGCCATGATTGTTCAAAAGAGGATGAAATGTCTGGGGAGTTAATATATTGGAGGGGAAAAACGAGCATATAAAAAGGGAAGAAAGAGGGCAAAAGAGAGCCTTGAAGTTGCCAATAATTAGGAAATCTGAGGGAAAAGATAACCAGTAACGGAGATAGAAGATAGTAAGAGAGAATTTCTGTTTTTTTTTTTTTCTTTATTTCACTGGCATTTGAATGTTGTGAACAACAAAGAAGTGCCATGTACAGATTGTATTCCCCTTCCCTTAACCCGTTGTGCACTTTTTGCCTCACCTCTCCAAAAAATGCACTGCTTTTTCCTTTTTCTACCTAATCAGTATTTTATCTGTCCTTAAGGGTGTTGTTTAAATCCTGCTTTCCCAAAATCTTTCTCTGGTCTTTTGCTTCTCTACACTTTATCTGTTTAGCTCCCATACTTGTACCATGCAGTGTTGATGTTGTCTGTGGTCTCATAGTAGTCTTTTGTCTCATGTACTTACTGTTTTCTTCACTGATTATTAATAAGCTTCTTTATTGAAGGTATCGTTTTTCTGCTTGTTTTATATCCTCAGTATCTATTTCCTACTTCTATACTAAAAAAATATACCCAGGGCTTAATAAATACTGATTTACTCTGGTAAATGTAGATTTAGTAATTCTTACTTGAATAGAAATCAGTAAACATGGTTGTATAGTATTGAAAAGTCTTCAGATTTTTCAAGACTTTTTTTAATGGTGCTGATTTAATTTTTTTAATTGCATTGTAATTAGGATGGCCATGTTGAAGTAGCTAGGTTACTTCTTGACAGTGGTGCCCAAGTGAACATGCCTGCTGATTCATTTGAGTCACCATTGACTTTGGCTGCATGTGGTGGGCATGTGGAACTTGCGGCTTTACTTATTGAAAGAGGAGCTAGCCTGGAAGAGGTCAATGATGAAGGTTATACACCATTGATGGAAGCAGCTCGTGAAGGACATGAAGAAATGGTGGCATTACTTCTAGGACAAGGTAACTATATCAATCAAGATACTAAAGCATATATTTGTAAAACTAAGAGATCATAATTTTATAAAATTGAATTTCATTTCTTTTTTCTAAGAGACTTGCAGTGAGTTGTCCCTCAAACTAATGAAGTATTTGCTAACCAAATGGCTCCGATGCTGTGCTAAACACAATCAGATAGATTTTTTTTTAACATTTTAAAATTGAAGTTTATTATTCATACATGAACATACATCAACAATAAGTATACAGTAAAATGTGTGAATTTATAAAACAAACATGCATATCATTATACAGGGCTCCCATACAGATTTCTTAATATAGAGCTTTCAGAGCAATCATAAGCTGTGTGAATGAAAACAGAGGCAAGAGTTCAACTTTTCTCAAGCTAATATACCCAGGAACAGAATTCCTATTAATAAATATCTGATAGTTCTAGTGTTTCATGAAGCATTGCATGGAGAATCCCGCCATAAGGACTAACCTTATGAGAAGGCTAGAATACACATTACAACCTGTCAGTACATAGTGTTAGAAGTCCTGTTGTCTTATCTTTTAGGAAAAGTGGCGCAATTTCTTTACTCCATTAAGATATCTTAAATTTAGGTATAGTCTCCCATCTCTGTGTGGATTGATAAGCTGCTTTTATTTTTCTTTTAATAATAAAGCCTATAAATTTCAGAGGAATGCGTTTTTTAACAAATACTTTTATCTTTATTGAGAAATAATACTGACTAGAATTTTAAAAGCATCAATTCTGTGGCCCAACTTATTAGGTTTGAATTGTAACTCCCTTGCATACCAGTGACTTTAGGCAAGTTTCTAATCTCTCTGTTCCTCAGATTTCTCATCAGTAGGGTTGATGTGAAGGGAGTTATGTATAAAATGCCTAGAACATTGCCTGTCATATAGTGTCCATTAAATGTTGGCTATAGTGGTGGTGGTGGTGGTGGTGGTGGTGGTGGTGGTGATAATGTTGCTATGATCTTGGGCATACCCTCGATTAATTACCCTTGATTTCCTCTGCTGTAAAATGTAGCTAATAATAATACCTAAACAGTGCTTTGAATATTGCCTGGCACATACAAAAAGCTTGGTAAATGTTAGTATTTTTATCAACATCATCAACCTCTTTATCATCAATATTTTTGAATCATAATGAGAAGATGTAGCATATTTTTCTTTTTTTTTTTTTTTTTCACCTGTCTTCTGACTGGATAGGTCTTAACTTCAGCTGTGTAACCAAATATGGACCAGTGGATGTGGTTTTGATAGTTTCCTCTATTTTTAAGTGCCTCCAAGAATAAAGGAAAGGCATTTTCTTGCTTAGTATAATAATATGTGATTCATTTCTGAGGTATAGTTTATTAGAAAACAATCCTGTTTTGCTTATCTCTGAAATAAGTGAATAACTTTCTTTAAATAATTAGAGTCTTTATTTTAGGAGCAAATATCAATGGACAGACAGAAGAAACTCAAGAAACTGCCTTGACTCTGGCTTGCTGTGGAGGTTTTCTGGAAGTGGCAGACTTTCTAATTAAGGCAGGAGCTGATATAGAACTAGGCTGTTCTACCCCTTTAATGGAAGCTGCTCAAGAGGGTCATTTGGAGTTAGTTAAATACTTATTAGCTGCAGGTAGGCATTTTTGCATTTGGAAAGATTTTTTACATGATTTATTTGAGTAAAAATATTATAATGCAAGCATTTTTTTCCTGATGCTATGCTCCACTGTGTGTGGCTTTAAAAAAATTTTTTAAACAATAACAACAAAGCGATAAACTTTCATGTATATTTTGAGTAAATAATTTACCTTAGGCTGGAGCTTTAATTTCAAGCAAATTTCTATCTCTAGTTTTTTTTGTTTGTTTGTTTTTTTGTTTGTTTGTTTCTGCTTTTAGAGTAAAGATGCTAACAATTTTCTGTTTTGCTTTTAGAGTAAAGAGGCTAACAATTTTTTGTTTTGCTTTTAGAGTAAAGATGCTGACAATTTTTTTGTTTGCTTTTAGAATAAAGATGCTAACAATTCTAACTTTATTTCTATTTCTAGAAATGAGTAAAGTTATTGTAACCAATTTGAGGAGATGGCTTATCTAGAAGAAATTTCTGTGTCCATAACTTATGTTTTATGGTTCTTCTATAAAGTCAATGTATTGTTTGTTAACATTACTACAGGAGCTAATGTTCATGCAACCACAGCAACGGGGGATACAGCACTAACATATGCCTGTGAAAATGGTCATACTGATGTAGCAGATGTCTTACTTCAGGCAGGAGCAGATCTGGTAAGCTATGCCAACTTTTAAAACCTAATATTTAAAAATTAAGCAAGAAACTAATTTAAAATTCTGTGGAGATTATAGGTAAAAGATATTTCTTCACCTCTAATTTTATGTGGACTTTATGCTATTCATCTCATTTAGTAATTTTTCCCCCATTTAGTATCCATTCTTGTTTTCCTCGTGTTTGTAGGCTATCCAATCTACTATTCACATTCGAAATGAAGGATCATTTTTAGTCAGAGAGGTTAATTCAGTTCATTTTTCCTTTGCTGTTTTTTGCTTACCTTATTTGTGTACTTAACTATTTTTAGAAGTTTTTCTGATGTGTTCTAAAAAGGCAAATGTGGGTTAGAGGCATTTCTGTGCTGATTAGAAAATAATAATTCTGCCAACAATGTTCAGACTATTATTAAATATTAAAGGAGTTATAAAAGAAGAGTATTTAATAAATAATCTTTTTCCTCAAGGAGCTTATAATTTAGTAAGGAAAATAAAACATTCTGAGGTCATTATAAAGTAGATTATAAAGAAATGTCATAAGGAAAAGTGCAGAGAGTAACTAAGCTTAAAAGAGGTAAAGAGATCATATGAGATAATGTATTTTAGGCTGGATAAAGTTTACACAGGTAGATATGGCAATGTTGCTATACAAGGAGTATCCTAGTTGGAAAAAATAGGAAAAGCATAGCCTGAGAGGTAGATTATTATTGTGATCTTTTTCAGCTCTGCATGTATTACAACTCTTTAAGCAATTGTTACACAAGTTATATTCTAGTCAGTTGTGTGCATATGACTCCCTTGCTAAACTTTGAGAGTCTTCAGCTTAGGAACTCTATTTTCAGTGTTTACCACAATGCCTATGAAATATACAGTAAAGTAATTTTTAGGGTTTGTTTAGTTAATTGCAATTATTACACCCTTGTAGCTTAAGAGAATTCAAAAGTTGTTCATCAGGGGAGCAGATGTAGCTCAAGTGGTTGAGCACCTGCTTCCCATGTACAGGGTTCTGGGTTCAATCCCCAGTACCTCCTAAAAAAAAAAAATGCTTTACAGCAGCTTCTTTTTCTCTAAACTTTATATTCTAAAACCTAAAAATTTCTCTAGTAGTGTTCTCAATTACCCAACAATCACAAAAATGCAATAGTTTTCTGAGATGCAGAAAGTTCTAGTAACATCATATAATTGGTGGTTTTAGAAATATTTAAATTATCATTTTCATATAAGGTAATTGAGGTGGAAGTTCTATAAAGAGAGGGAAATGATGTACTTAAACAAATTCATACTTACAGGATACAAACTAGCAAAAGGAAGATTACTTGTAGTAGATGAGGAAAATTCTAATAACGTTTGGAAAGGGCATTGCTAAAGTGCCAAACACTGTTCAGGTTCCACAATCCTTTTTGTAGGAATAGATATAAAATTACTGGCTTTAGATGAGAATATCACTATTACATGAATATGCCTTCAGTTTTTTAAAATTAAAATTTTATTGAAGTATATCATTTGTACGTGAACATACATAAACAATAAATGCATAGTGAAATTTCTGAATTTACAGAACAAACAGGCATATTGTCATACAAAGCTCCCATACATATCCCCACAATATCTTGCATTATTGTGAAACATTTGTTACAAACTGTGAAAGAGCATTGCAAAATATTACTACTACCTATAGCTCATATCTTACATTTGGTGTATTTTTCCCCCAACCCACCCAATTATTAATACCCTGTATTAGTATTATATATTTGTTAATGTTCAGGAGAAAACATTCTCATTTGTCCTGATAACTGCAGTCCATCATCTACCACTGGATTCTCTGTTTTATCAGCCCCATGTTTTGTACAGTCCATTCAAAGTGTATATTCAAGGGCTCTCATTTTTATCATAGAGTTGTACTGT
>PVKH010038091.1:0-11372 GCA_004027955.1 Chaetophractus vellerosus | reverse complement strand
GTGGCGGCTTTTGCCTGTCCGTGGCAGCTTTTTGCCCTGCCCACGGCGGCTCCGGCCCGCCCATGGCGGCTTGCCATTCTCAAGGCGGTCTGCCCGCTAGGAGAGGTCCCCGGGAACCGAACCCAGGGCCTCCCATGTGGTTTCCCAGCGAGCTCTTTATCCACTGAGCTATCCAGCCGGGCCCTAGCATCATTTTTATGTAGGTCTTTGCATGTCTCTCTGCTTTCTTTCATAGTCATGCACTTAACACTGAAAATGTTTAATCTTAAAAAAAAATCAGCTGATTGTATAATAAAAAATGCCTGAGAGAGACAATTAGACTGTTAATCCCCTCTCTTGGCACAGTAACCAAATAGCTGGGAAATACTGAGTACCTTACATGGTCTTCCAAGTTCTACTTGCTTTAGGAATCTTTACATTTTATTAATGCATTGGCAGGGTTTATAGTTCTCTTCAGTATATAACTACAAACAAATATTGTTGATATTACTGGCACTTTCCCAATACAAAAACTGTAGCTTTACATTAATTGTTCTGAAAATATAGGATCATTTACACTTTTTACCTGCAAACAAAGGTTTTTAGTGTTTTTTTTTTTATCATGGTAACTTATATATAACATGAAATTTGCCATTCTAACCATTTTTAAGTGTACAATTCAGTGGCATTAATTTCTTTTATAATGTTGTGCTACCATTACCATCCATTACCCAAACTTTTTCATTGCCACAAAAACTCTCCACCCATTAAGCAAAATCCCCTTCCATTCCCCCACCCCAGGTAACCTCTAATCTGTCTTTATGAATTTGCCTATTCTAAATATTTCATGTAAGTGGAGTCATATAATTGTCTTTTTGTGCCTCACTTATTTCATTTAGCATGTTTTCAAGGTTCATCCATGTTGCCACATTTATCAGAACATCATTCCTTTTTATAGCAGGATATTTCATTAATGTATGTACCATATTTTATGTATCCATTCCTCTTTATTTATGGAGAGTGGGTTGTTTCAGCCTTTTTTGGCTATTGTGAATAAAGCTGCTATGAACATTTGGTGTTAAAGTTGAGTCCCTGCTATCAGGTTCTCTGGGGTGTATACCTAGGAGTGTAATTGCTGAGTCACATGATATTCCTGTGTTTAATTTTTTGAGGAATTGCCTAACTGCTTTCCACAGCAGCTGCACCATTTTATATTCTCACCAGCCATGCAGAAAGAGTTCCAGTTTCTCCACATCCTTGCCAACAGTAAAACTTATTTCCTTTTTTTCTTTTAAAGATTTATTTATTTACTTTATCCATTTTAACACCCCCCTGGTTTTTTGGCACTTCTTGTCTTGGCTCTCCCTTGTGTCTCTCTCCTGTTACATAATCATCTTGCTGCATGGCTCAGTGGGGCCTGGCGGCCCACGTCCCTTCTATATTTTTGTTTATTTTACCGGGAGGTCCCAGGGATTGAACTCAGGTCCCTTCATATGGGAGACGGGACAGGACACCCAACCATGTGAGCCACATCTACCCATTTCCTTTTTTTTTTTTTTAAAACCACAGTCATCCTATTGGGTGTGGTTTTGATTTTGCAATTACATTATTAGTGAGGGATTAGTGTACTGTTTATATGCCTTTTGTGGCAACCCTATGTTACATGATATTGTAGTTTAACCTTTAGACAAGGATTATAGGATTATATCTTCTTGTAGGTATAGTACCTTATAAATAGCAGGAGCTTGAAATGGCATTGTTGAAATGTCATTATCCATAAGATAAGACAGCCTAAACCATTTAAAAATTTTGTAGAGTTCAAGCTTCATGAGGGCAGAGACCATGTTTATTGTTCTTACCTAGTACCTGGCACAATATAGGCACTTAACCATAATGTGTTGATTGAATGCATTCAAGTATTAACATTAGCTCATTTGGTGAGCCTAGCCTAATATTTAGTATTTCTTACAATGTTCTAATTGGTCTCATTATCTAATTACTGCTAGAAGTTAAAGTGCATTTTGCTAATCAGTCTGTACAACCCTTGGCAAGAAAGCTGGAAATGTTGCCTGAATCTTCCTCCTTTCCACAAAAAGGTCTGAAGATACCTGGCTTACAGCATGTAAGCATGGAAGGACCAATAGCAGTAAGTAAATAACGTCACTTTTTAAAAACTATCAGCGAAATGACAAGGTGTTTAACACTGTAAACAGCTATACACTTGGCTTTTTTATTTTGAAGTCAAACTTTTAATTGAATCAGTCAGTGTGTATCTGTGCTACTCATTATGTGGACTTGAATTTAATTATCTACTTCTCTTACTTGACCCAGAATTTATCAGCCCTTGGAACAGAAGAGCTCCAGCAACGAGAACACTATCTCAAGCAGAAGAGAGATAAATTGATGTCCATGAGAAAGGATTTAAGGACTAAGCAGATACAAAATACTGAGCAAAAAGGAAAATCAGCTGGGGAGGTAGAGGTATGGCTAGCCTTCTAGCATGTAAGAATCTTCAAATCTAGACGTGGAATTCTCTAAATCAGAATATGTGTCCCCAAAAAAAGTTTTGTGGGTAGATACATTTATATTAACAACCCTACTAGTGCAGCAACTGCCGGGTTTTTTTTCCTAGGCAGGATAATGGCTGTGATGATTTTGTGAGGTAGAAATTGTAGCAGTTTCATCATACATTTTTTTCTTTAGTTTCCTTACTTGCCCTGCTCCAAGTGCTTAAGGGTCCATGGTCTATTTTTCCTGAGTCTTTTGAAATGTTTTTAATGTAGAACAGCATCTGTCAGTGGTGCCCTAGCCACGACCTCCCAATAAGTCTCCCCAAGAGATTTTACAAAGAAGAGATTTAGGGAATCTTGTCCACATCTGACTTATCTTCTTACTGAAAATGTGCTGATCTTTGTTCACTTGAGGCAGCATGTTGGCAATTTGGTTTTAGACAAATGAACCTTTCTTATACTGCAGCCAATTTTTTTTTTCTTAATTTCTTTAAGGAAATGACAGAGAAACCAGAAATGACAGCAGAGGAGAAGCAAACATTACTAAGGAGGAGACTGCTTGCAGAGAAACTTAAAGAAGAAGTTATTAACAAGTGATTCTAAGAAACAACTTAGCAGAACAGCAGAAACTCAAATTTTCTTAAAAATAAATTATTTAATCCTTAATCCCAGCCTATTAGTTTCAAATACTTGTGTTTGTAAATGGAAATATAAGCTCATTTTTACTTTTTAAACATTGGGGGTGGAGGAATGTGGGGAAGGCAGCTACTTATAGGAACTGGTTTAGTACAGATTTCTGGATAACTTCTCAGATGGCAGTATATTTATTCATTCAAATTTGGGTATTTACTACGTTTGTGCCAGGCATTGTGTTAGGTGCTAAAGATACAGTAGACAATGAGATGGATACTGTGTCATCCTTCAGGAGACTAGTGAAGATCCAGTGAATAAAGTTGGGAAGGAGACGTGCAGAGTGCTATAAGCAGGGCTGGCTGAGCCTCTTTGAGCAAGTATTTAAATTGACTGGAAGGCTAATTGCAAAGAAAAAGGGGAGGGAACACTTCAGGTCCTGCAACACACTGAGGAGCCTGAGGAAGATAGGTGGAGTGTTACATTGTACAGAGCCTTGTAGGGAATGTGAGGACTTTAGATTTTATAATAGGGTAATGGGAAATGATTAAACAGTTTTTAAGCAAAGAAGTTATATGATCAAAATTTTCATTTTAAAAAGATGTATGGCTACTGTGTGACCAGTGAGTGGGTTAGACTAGTTGTGGGTGTACTTTGTATGTGACCATCCACTTGTTTTAGCTTGCTTAAGGCTGCCAATGCAAAATACCAGAAACATTTTGGCTTTTATATAATGGGGATTTATTAGGGTAAAAGCTTACCCAGTTCTGAAGCTGCAAAAATGTCCAAATCATCAGAGATGCTTTCTCACCAAAGGTTGGTTGCTGGTTGGATCCTGGGCTCTTGCCATGTGGCAAGGCAAAATGGCAGCTCTCCATCTGGGTCTCTGCCTTCTCCTCCAGACCAATTTCTCTTTGAGCTCAGCTGTAGGCTATCAAGCACATGGCAGGACTTGTTTCTTCAGCTTTGAGTTGCTCTATGGGTCTAGGTCTAGCCTCTTGGGGACCTCGTCATGCCTCTTTGCTCTGCTGATTTACAGCATATACAACCTCCTGGGCTTCCGGGACCTCTCTCAGCCTCTCAGGGTTTCTTTGTCTTTCTGCCACTGCAGGTGATCTCTCTCACCTGGCAGGGTCAAGATGGCAACTGTCTTTCTCTGTGTGTTTCTGCTTTCAGGTCTACGTTTATGTAAGACCCAGCAAGAGGGTGGAGACCTAACCTGGGTCATGCCTCACTTAGTTCAATCAAAGGCCCAAAAGCAATCTAATCAAAAGTGATATAATCAAGATCCCTTAACTGAATCTAATGCCATCAGAGGGTCTTATGCCCTCAGGAATGGATTACTTTAAGAACATTATCTTTTCTGGGAATCACAAAAAACCTCAGTCCCACCATTCAAAAAAGATGATGTCTTAGGCAGTGGCAAATCTTCATTTTAGCAATATTTGAGGCAGTAACAAACAGGACTTTGAAAATGGATGTGGTGATGTTAAAAATACTCAAGTGTCCACTCTTAATAGTAAAGTTATCATTAGGATAGATAAAAGGAACAATTGACCCAGCCTGTGGCAGAGAATGCCACCACCTGGTATAGGTTTTCTTGTATGTGAAGTGGCTCTGGAATAGTTTTCTGTAGTCTGTTTGCTTAAAGACAACTGTCTTTCAGAAACTTAAGGTGTTGTGACATCCCACATCTCCTCTCTTCTAGTTACAGGCCACTCTTGAGGTTTAACTTACAGTTCCATTTTATTTCCTTCAAAATAGAATTATAGATAGAAAAACTTTTTAAGAGGGGCACCATAATTAGTTTAACAAAATCTGCTATTATTTAATTATATGGTTCCAATCTATAAACTTCAGGAAAACCAGTATTCCTTTACATTTATTAATTTTCACCACTAGATGGACAAGAGGAAAAACTAGGGATTAAAACACAGAAATTTTTCATGTAACTTTTTATTAAAAATAATTGTTATATTGGATACACGTTTACAGATATACTTTTAAAAGACAAAAGCCTCAGGCATACAAATGTGGGCTTTGGTTTGCTCCTTTGAGCAAAGATATAAATTAAAGATATTTTTAGAAACCCAGATGTGCCTGAGGGTAGTCATTTAAGAGAGCAGCTAACAAGTAGAATCTTCATATTTGTTTTTTCAAGGGGTATTTTAAGTCTCATTCTCATATCATTGTGGGAAAGTATACTGGTGTACTATGAAAACTTATTCTGTAATTCAAGAAAACATTCACATTTCTGCTCTAAAAAACGTTCCTATGATGATGATGATTTAAATATTTTTCAGACTCATGGCACTTCTTCAAAAAGGAAAATTAAAGGAACTTTCTTCATTAGATATAAAGGTAACATTTCCTACTGGAACCTAAAATACAATTAGTTAATTAGGGAGCGACAAGAGTAGACAGGGAAATGTTTTAGAGGCCTGAACTTCTTAGATTTCAAGAAGAAATTTAATAAGAGCTCAGAAGAGAGAAGGGGATGGATAAAACTTGCTTGATACTGGTTTAAAGTACTTGCCTTATAAGGTGAAAGGTTCTTTTATATGTATCTTTAGTCAAAGAGATGAAAATTACATTCCATTCTGTGGTGCTCTGGTGTCCGATGGGGCCTAGAGAAATTTTATTTGCTCAAAGCCTATGTTCTATAAACAGAGTGAGTGATGTTTAAAGTACAACTGACCTTGTTTATTTAGAATATTTTAATTCAGTTTGGTGTATGACCTAGTAGTTTACAGTAAATATCTATGGATGATCTTAATGGCTTTTAAAAAATACTGTAAAATGGACATTTCTCAAAATGTTATTAACTCATATTTACAACAAACCAAACAAAAGCAACAATCATGGAATTACAGGGTCACATTTTAATTCCTGAATTTTACAGTTCAGCATTAATATCACCACATGTATACAAATGGTGTAAAACAAGTACAGTGGTCTTTTTAATACAAAATAAACATCTGTTTTATGGAAAAACTATACTTCATATCTACACAGACAGCCCATCTTTTCCAAACAATAGCCAAAATTAAAACTAACTACAAAATCTCCAAAACAGGGGAAACTGCTTCAGTTTAAGCTATTCCAGGAAAAATGGACCCATTAACACATTACAAGGGTGATCTAAAGATAATAGCTGGAATTACTGTTTATAGCTTTTCTTTTTCCCAATAAATTAAATTGTAGTTTGGGGACACTTCTCACTTCAGCATGATCTCAGATCATAGATGAACAAAACTAACATTAAAATATTTACAGTTAACTTGCTGTTCTAAAAATAAAACTTAACTGTTTGCCTCAATTTATTATTTTAAATTCATTTACGTATATGGAATGTGCTTTTACTCTTAAAAAAGCAGCTTTCATATTACACCCTTGTATGTTTATCGAAAAGCTTCACGTGCTGCATGCTGACTCTGACACGTAAGTAACTTCTTGGTCCAAAATGGCCTCTAGATATTAAATGCCACTTAATTTAGCACTATTCTTTTTATGTTAGTCTTTATAAATTATACATTAAAATAAGCCTGCTGTTCTGGAAAGGGAGAAAAAGCAGCAAGTTATTTTAAAGTCTCTTCCATGAGATTGTACTGGTAGGTCGTTGTAAGCATTTTTTACTACCATGTTTCTAGAAAAATCATTTTGGACACTACGGATTCTTGGCATCAGTTACCTCAAAAAGTGCTGATTTTAAAAAATCATATTAACAGAAACGTCCATTTTGAATCCAGCTTTGCTTATTTTTGTCAAATATATACTGAAAATTCCTGGTGTAGAAAACTCAACATGCACTGTAACACAGGGTGTACTTCTCTCCAATACCTACATGGCTGAATTACTGTTAGATTTTTCAAAGAAATGGTCCCAACAGCTTAACTTCATTTTTAAATGACAGCTGAAATTTGTTTTCCATAAAAATTTCTTTTAAAAAGAGGCAACTGATTAAAAGAACAACATGGCCAGCACCATTATACAAGTAATGTTATTGGGTTTGCAACTGAAGTTTTACAACTGTGTCTAGATCAGCCTGGAGCAACCCTGCATTAATCTTATTTTCCCTCCCCCAAACCACAGTCCCCAAACCTGAGACTTTCCTTGCTGAGAAAGCTATCTCCCAGGTTCTGGTTATTAACCTTTTTTTTGTTTTGTTTTTTTCCCCTTTCGTTTTTTAGCCTGAAAGGCAGACCCCTTAATTAATAGCCAGCAATCAAGTTCCTTTCGGGAAGCCTGTTTTGTATTTTTTGTTTTGTTTTTTTTTTACAGAACTAAACTCTCCTAGCTGATATACTTTGTCCTTTGCTACTCCTTGTATATTTATAAGTTCGAGTGAGAAAGCTTTCTGATTCAGATTTTCAACTCACTGAACAGTTGCAGCATTTTAGTAATAAGACCACATGTTGAGGGTCTCCCAGTAAAGATTTTATGAGCCAAGTCGAGGTCTTTTCCTTGGGGATGTTTCTTCTTCTTCATCTTCCTCTTCATCATCTGGATAATCCACTAAGCCAACCAAACTTCCCTGGTGAAGAATAAAAAATATTTTTGACATGGAAAAGTTTATGTTTTCAACAGGTAACTTTGTAAAAAAGCTTATTAGTACAAATATAATTTTAAAGATGTCATTTTTCTAAATTACATATTAGCACATATATCTAAAATTAACATTTTTCAATCTGGTAAAGGAACTATGTGACATTATGAACATTCACTGAGTACCAATTGGTGGTGATCTCAATTACCCTCAACTTCTCTATTTGACTCTTGGATTTTTTTTTTAATTTAAATTTTTAAAATTTATTGAAGTATATCACACATACATAAACATACATAACAATAAGTGTATAGTAATAGTTGTGAACTTATAAAACAAACATATATAACATCATACAGGGCTCTCATACCTCACCCCACCACCAATACCTTGTATTGTTGTGAGACATTTGTTACAAATTATGAGAGAATATTGTCAAAATCTTAATACTAACTATAGTCCAATTTTCCCCCAACCCACCATTATTTTTTAAATGTATTTTTTATGACAGAAGTTGTAAACTTACAAAACAATCATGCACATGTGCAGAACTCCCATAAAATACCCCTCTATCAACACCCCACACCATGGTAGAACATTTGTGACAGATTATGAGATAATATCATCAGACTATTACCACATCCATAGCATACATTTGGCACAGTTTCCATACTCCCCCATTATCACCACACTACATCTTTGGCTTAGATGCATAAATATTACAGTAATATGTTAACCACAGTCAACAGGTCATTCCAGTTGTTATTTTTCCCATGCTCCTCCTCATTCCCAACAACCTGCAATAGTGATGTACATCTGCTCTAGCTCACACAGGACACTCCTGCATCTGTACCATCAACCACAATTCTCATCCAACTCTGGCTTTACTGTGTTAGTCAGTCCCTAGGTTATTCTCTAGCTTTCTTTCAATTAGCATTTACATCCCAAACTACCTTTTTCAGCCACATTCCCATTTATAAGCCAGTTGTTACTATAAATTGTTACCATCAACTCTATACATTTCCACACTTTTACAGTAAAGTTAATTAAAACTTCTACATTAAACATCAGTAGTCCATCTAAGTTTAGTCTTATCTCCTTTAAGAATCTACCATCAACCACCAGGAAGTTTTATGGTTCTTGTTTTTATATTTAGGTTTTTTTGATCAATTTTGAGTTAATTTTTGTATAAGGTGTGAGATAGGGGTCCTTTTTCCTTCTTTCGGCTATGGATAACCAGTTCTCCCAGCACCATTTGTTGAATGGACTGTTGTGCCCAAGCAAGGTGGGTTTGACAGGTTGTCAAAAAATTCACTTGACCATAGATGTGAGGGTCTGTTTCTGAACCATCAATTCGGTTCCACTGGTCTATATGCCTGTCTTTATGCCAGTCCCATGCTGTTTTTACCACTGTAGCTAGGTAATATGATTTAAAGTCTGGAAGCAAGAGTCCTCTAACTTTGCTTTTCCTTTTTTTTTTTTCCTTTTTCTCTTTTCCCTTTTGCTACACATCCCCCACCCCCCGCCTGCTCCCGCTGTGTTCATCCCCGCTCCCTTCTGTGTCCGCCCTGTCCCGCGCCCCCTGCCCATGCGCCGAGTCAGCCCACAGTGCAGGTGGCCGGCCCCGCCTGGAGAGGCCCCTGGGAACCAAACACAGGGCCCCCCACGGGGCGAACCGGCGCCCCACCCACTGGGCCACAGCCAGGCCCCCTTTGCTTTTCCTTTTAAAGATGTTTCTGGCTATTCGGGACCCCTTACCCTTCCAAATAAATTTAATAATCGTGTTTTCCATTTATTTAAAAAATGCTGATGGAATTTTTATCAGAATTGACATTTTAATGATATTTAGTCTTCCAATCCATGATTGTGGAACGTTCTTCCAATTATGTAGGACTTTTAAAATTTCTTTTAACCATGAGCTGTAATTTTCTGAATACAATGGCTTTACATCCTTGGTTTTTATTCTAAGATATTTAAGTTTTACCTGTCACATTTTATTTTCACCACTCTTTGGACAATTTTAGTTACTTTCACTAATTTAATCTTCATTTCTAGACTCTCTTCCAAGCCTCTCTCTCCTGTCTTTTCAGACTGTAGTACACCCTTTAGTATTTCCTGCAAGACAGGTCTCTTTTTTATAAACTCTCAGTTTCTGTTTATCTGTGAGTATTCTAAACTCGCCCTCATTTCTGAAAGACAATACTGCCAGATATAAGATTCTTGGCTGGAAGTTTTTCTCTTGCAGGATCTTAAATATATCATACCACTGTCCTCCTGCCTCCATGGTTTCTGATGAGAAATCAGCACTTAATCTTATTGTGTATCCCTTATATGTTATGCATTGCTTTTCTCTTGCTGCTCTCAAGAGCTCTGTTTTTGGCATTTGGCATTCTGACTAGTATGTGTCTCGGAGTTGGTCTTTTCAGATTTATTCTGATGGGAGTATGTTGTGCTTCTTGAACATGGATATCTATGTCCTTCAGTAAGGTTGGAAATTTTTCTACCATTATTTCTTCAAATATTCCTTCTGCCCCCTTTCCCTTCTCTTCTTCTGAGACACCCATGATATGTATGTTTGCATGTCTCTTGCTGTCGTTTAGTTCCCTGAGAACTCGTTCAATTTTTTCCATTCTTTTCTTCATTTTTCTATGTTCGCTTTCAGGGGCCATTTCTCCAAGTTCACCAATCCGTTCTTCTGCCGCCTTAAATATGCTATTATATGATTCCAGTGTATTTTAAATTTCATTTATTGCACCTTTCATTCCCACAAGATCTGCTATTTTTCTATGTATGCTTTCAAATTCTTCTCTGTACTCATCCAATGCCTTAACATCCTTAATCTCTTTAACTGTCTTATTGAATGTATTAAGGAGATTTGTTTGAACATCTATGATGAGTCGTCTCAACTCCTTTATGTTATCTGGAGGCTTATCTTGTTCCCCTAACTGGGACATATCTTCCTGTTTCTTGGTGTGGATTGCAACTTTTTATTGGTGTCTTGGCATCTGGCTTACTAGATGTGTTAATTCTGGGTGCAGTTTCTCTCTCTGATTTAGGGCTTTCTTGCCCTCTCTCTCTTGCTGGTTGTTTAGTAGGAGCCAAGGATATAGTTGGTGCTACAAGCTGTGGAAACTCAAGCTGCCTTCATTGCCCCAGAGACTGATGAAGCTTCTCCCAACTTTCTCCTTTGCCAGAAGTAGAGACAGAGCCACAGCCATGTGTAATAATCCAAGTTGTGCAGGCCTAGACTGTGGTTGCCCAGAGAGACTGATGAAGCTTCATGCCCATTTTTCCCCTACCTGGGGTGGGGATGGAGCTGCAGGTGTGGGCAGCAATCTATATGCCATGCGGGTCCAAAATGACTGCAATTGCCCTGGTAGACTTCCAACTATTCAGTCTGTGACAGCCTAATATACCTGCAGTTACCAGGAGAGGCTGGTACAGGGCTTACCAGCTTCCTCCCTGCTGAAGCCTAGGCTAGGGCTGCAGGCCAATCTGGTCGAAAGAAGTTGGTCCCTGGGGCCGGCTCAATAGCCCAGTGGATAGGGCGCTGGCATACCACATGGGAGGCCCTGGGTTCGATTCCCGGGGACCTCTCCTAGCGGGCAGACCGCCTTGAGAATGGCAAGCCGCCATGGGCGGGCCAGAGCCGCCATGGGCAGGGCAAGAAGCTGCCACGGACATGGCAAGAGCCGCCACGGGCAGGG
>PVKH010038090.1:0-11368 GCA_004027955.1 Chaetophractus vellerosus | reverse complement strand
TTTATTAAGAAACAAGAAAATGAGAAAAGTGCATGGTCTGAGGCATAGAGCGCAGGCATACTGCAGAGTGAGACATGTGCCTGGGGCCCCAGGTCAGGCCTTTTTAAAATCTTTCCTCTTCTCCCTTCATAATGTTGGGGGAGGTCCCCCAGTTGTTTGCTGTTCTGATTGGTTGTCCCACCTGTCAGTTTTCAGGGGGCCAATGGTGAGGTCTTTTGAGGGTATCCAAGGCTTTCCCCTTGACCCCAGAAGAAGATTCTCATTCTAAATGAGATTCTTGTGGCCACGGTAATGCAGGATCCCTCAGGAGATTTCCAAGTGGGGTCTCATGGCCATGTTGTCTCTTGGCCATGCTGTCTGCCAGGCCTCAGCCTCCTTCCCCCTTTCATTATACTAACCTGCTTCAACTGTAGTCCTTCATAGCCCTCCTCTTATCGCCTAATAACCTATACTCTAGGTTTTAACTCTATGCATTTATTCTTCCTCAGTATCTTTTTTTAACTTTATTTTGTACATTTAATAATTTAATATATAAACAATTAAAAACTGAAAAGTAAACACAGATGAATAAATACATACATTTCCCAATTAAATGTGATGGATACATATAATTTTTTTTAAATCAAACAATATGTTACACAATATATTATAGTAACGCAATCATACAGTATTTATCCTTTTGTGTCTGGCTTGTTTTGCTCAACATAATGTCATCCAGGTTCATCCATGTTGTCATATACTTTAAGACTTCATTTCTTCTTATAGCTGCATAATATTCCATCGTGTGAATAGACCACAGTTTGTTTATCCATTCATCTGTTGATGGGCGCCTGGGTTGTTTTCAACTTTTGGCAATCGTGAATAATGTTGCTATGAACATCAGTGTGCAGATGTCTGTTCGTGTCACTGCTCTCAGTTCTTCTGGGTATATACCCAATAGTGGTATTGCCAGGTCACGTGGCAAGTCTATATTCAACTTCTTCAGGAAGTATCTTTTTAATAAATTTCTTTTCTCCTTAAACCTTCCAGAGTTGGTGTATTAGTCTGCCAAAGGGCTGCCGATGCAAACTACCCGAAATGCATTGGCTTTCATAAAAGGTATTTATTTGGGGTAAAAGTTTACAGTTCCAAGGCCGAGGAAAGTCCAACTCTAAGCACTATAAGAGGTGCTTTCCTACCAAAGTCAGCTGCCATGGGTTAAAGCAAGATGGCAGGCGATCTCTGCCTAGTTTCTGCCTTCCCCTCTGGGCTGTACTATCTCCCAGAGCTCAGATGAGGGCAACCAGGCATAGAGTTTGTCTCCTACCAGGCTTCCTCTCTCATGCGTGGCTGCTTTGCTTTCTTCCCAGTTTCAGCTGCAAGCTAGCAGGTATATGGCTTGTCTCTCCCCAGGGCTTCAGCTCCTTGAGCCTTTCCTTTCTGTCACATGACAGCACCACATATAGTGGAGCTCTCTTTTCCGGTGTCTCTTTTTTTTTATCAGACCCAGCATGAGGGTGGAGACACAATCTGAGGCATGCCTCACTGAGGTAGAACAATTGAAAAAAAAAGTCTCACACCCATAGGAGTGAACCATCCCAGAAACATAATCTTTCTCTTTTTGGGATTCATAAAATAAGTTCAAACTGCCACAGTTGGGTTCAGTTGCTTGCAACTAAGAACCCTACCTAATTAAAACTTTCCTCCTGGGTTTTGACTCCCACCTAAATGCTAATGGATCCCAAATCTATCCCCTGACCTCTTTCTCTACTGGACAGCTCTACAAGCAATTCAAAATTCAACATCTCCATATCTGGACTCATCATACTCCTCCCAAATCAAATCTATTACTCCTATAATTTTTATCATGAAAATTGGCACCACAATACAGCTAGTTATTCAAGACAAAGGAGAACACCTGGATTCACTCTTTTTCTTCACCCTCATTCATTCAAAAATATTTATTGCATGCCCACTATGTGCTAGGCACCAGGCTATATCATAGAGTGACACTGAAATAGATCAATAAAACAGTCTCTAACCTCGAAGAGTTCACAGTCTAGTGGGATAATTCTTTATGAGAAACAAAAACACTCCACCTGTTCCAAAATCCAATTTTTCCTTACTTTTATTTTACCAGTTATGCCCTTTATTTCCTAAACCTTTCAAGCTTTTCTGCTTTACTGGATCTTACTCCTCAACCTCTCAAAGTATACTTGTTTGTTTTTCTAATCTTTCAAATAAATTAAAGATTATTTATTTTAAATAATCTTTAAACTAAACTAAACTAAAAATAACTGATTTTAAGTAACTAATTAAACTAAATATCCAATCTAGCTAGATTCTGTAGATGGTAATCTTTTGCTCAGTGTTGTCACCGCCTATGGTAGGTGCTCCAACTTTTCCCACTTGTAGCTCTTCAACCTGGAGGCAACTGTAAGAGCAGCTTCAGTTCTTAGTTCTTCTGGTAGTAACCTCCAAACTTTTATAAATAATATGCTTATACACTATTTTTGATTCATCAGATGTAGACATTGTATTTTGAATTTACAATATGTTAGATGAGGGTTTTGCTCACATACCCCTGGCACACACACACCCACCGCACCCCATCCCTGCCAACAGGGTTACTTATTATTCTCAATTCTTCCAATGATGGGCCTCAACAACTCCAAACACACTTAAGCCTGCATTTCTTGACATCAACTGCAAACGGTATATTTTACTCCCCAGTTTGTATGATGAGAACGGTGTCAGTCCAACCTTCCCTTCACTCATTTCCTTACTTATTATTAACTCTTCAACCCACCATATTCTAGTCCCTTCCCTAGCATTTCTCTACCTTATGTTACCTTTCTAGGAATCAATTCATTGGCACTTTCTAAACCTTTATAGTGTGTGGGTAAAAGCCTCAGCTCTAGTAAGACTGCTTGGCCTAGAATTCTGGATCTGCCACTAAATAACAATGTAACCAGGGACAAGTTAGTTAACCAATCTGTGCCTCAGTTTTCTGATCTATTAGGTGGGAATAATTAAATTGCTTACCTGATAGGTGTGAGAAATGAGTTAATAAATGTAATACTTATAATAGGGACTGGTACATAGAAAGCACCCAAGAAATGTTGGTTCTTATTATTATTACTGAGCTCTATTCAGAGTTTACTAGTGCCCATTAGTTATTGACTTTCCCCATGATTATATTCCTAGTACTTGCACCTTGTTAGGTAGCCTTATCTCCACCCAAGACTTATGTAACCCAGAAAATATATAACAATTATTTAAGGCAAAACATAGTTCATGGAGATGCAGAAAAGGAAATTCATTCATTCATTCATTCATTCATTCATTCATTCATGAATCCATTCAGCAAAGATTTACTGAGTGTTTACAATGCCAGGCACTGTTCTAGGTGCTGGGGAACCCATAGTGAGCAAAACAGACCCCTAAAAATTCCTGCTCTCATGGAGCTTGCTTTCTAATAAAGAGATGACCACAAACAAGATAAATAGTGCTAGATAGTGAGAGGTGCTAAGGGAAAAAAATAAATTGGAAAGAGGGGGTCAGGTATAACATTAAATTTTTTCAATAAAGTGATCAAGAAAGTCTCACTGAGAAAGTGAAGAAGCTGGGGAAGAGCATTTCAGGCAGAGGGAACAGCAAATGCAAAGGCCCTGAGTTTGGAACAAGACTGATCTGTTGTGGAACAACAAGGAAACTGTCCTGGCTAGAGTGGATGAGCTACAGAGAGAAGTGGGGGGTTGAGGTCAGAGAGACGATGAGGTCTAAGAAAGCAGATCATATGGCACCAAGTAAGTCACAGTAGGAGGGTTTGGGGATTGATTTGAGGCATATTTAGGGCAAACTTCACAGGCCTGTGGTGATTGTGTGTGTGTGTGTGTGTGTGTGTGTGTTAGGCAGGTGGGTAATGGTATGGGAAAAGAGGACATAGAGGATGACTCCCAAGTTTCTGGGTTGAGCAAATATGTACAGTTCATTAATATAGTGAACACAAGAGGGAAAACCAGTTGGATGAGAAAGATAATGACTTAAATATGGTGATTTATTTATTTCCTTTGTGGCTCCCATAGTGCACAATATTATTAGGTTACATAAAACCCAAAATTGTTAAGTAATTAAATGAAAGGGAATTCTTAAGTTCTATATGCCTACCTTTTAATTGAACTTTGGGTAAGCTAATATTTATTGAATTCCCATTACATATCAGACACTGTGCTAAGTACTGTATAAGGTTCTTGTGAGAAATACAAGTAGAAATAATCAGCAAACAGTCAGATTTAAGGGTCTGCCATCTTGGACCATGAGATGACCTTGGGAATGGAGGCTGCAGGTGTTACCACAAAAAACTAGAATGATCCAAAGTCTATGTTGACTTCATGGAACACATTTCATGGCAGCCTTAGATTGTTTGTATCTGGATGTTAATGCAAGAGAAAAATAAGCATGAAGTTTAGCCTCTGCTATTTAATAGTTTATTGATACCATTAGAGAAACCTAAACCTAACGAATATATAAAGGACAGCAAGAAGAGACCAGATTGTAATAGAAATGATGAGCTATCATTGAAATGAAAACAGAGTAAAAGTTATTGAAGAAAATTCCATTTAGGAAAGAAAAATAAGGTTAATTTAAGACCAGGGATCCTGCCTAAGAGTCCTTGATTAGGAAGGAATTGTGCAAGGAAATGGCCATAAATAAGGAGAAAATATCACAGAAGGAAATGTGGTTGCATATTATCCAATCCTCATGTATATCACTAGTCAACCATAGCAGACATTCTTGCAAAGCCTCAATTCAAGAGGAAAAAGCAGGCAGATAATTCCTTTTACCTGCTTAATGCATACCTTTTTAACCCTGTTAAGCTGTCAATAAATATAACTTAATTTGTGTTGTAAAAGTCTAAAAGTCCACATGATTTTGTTGTGTATTTTTAATTAAATGAAGAGTAAAATTATATTAAGCAAATTATAAGGTGTGCAGAAAAGATTCTCTTGGTTATCACTCTATCTCTTTCTTGAGCTGAACCATTAAATCAGAGACATTTTGTATAAGAAAACTTCCTTTTGATCTAACTACCAATTTAACACTCCTAAAAACAGTCATCTCTCATAATATAGGACAGGATTTCCATTCTATTTAAATGGCGGGATTTTTTTGGGGTTTTAGTGTGGATTTTTTTAAAATTGAGAGATTGCCATTATAAAACCACATGTAATGGGCATGACTTTTATTCCACAATGCCAGCATGCAATAAATATCACATTCCCTTATTTCCTAAATCAAATGTAGTCTATTCTTAGGCTAGAGGGAAAATTCAACCAATCATTTTGGGCCTCCCTTCTCTCACTCAGGGGGTACCTGCAACAGTCTTGGGCTTGTATAATGTCAAAATCAGGAGGCTGGGCCAGTCCTTTGGTCTCCGTGGTTGACATCTTTGCTCTTGTTCTGTTGACTCCAGGATGCTGCTGTAGAGCTCTGAGCCCTGCCTCTAGCCACCGACTTCCAAATGTGTTGGCCACAGCCAAGTCTCCAAGGTGATCACTGTGTGCCTGTAGGGCTTGGTGTCTGCACCCTTGTCTTCTCCCCAGTTGAGGAAAGCCAAAATTCTCCCAATATTTGGAAACATGACCTCTTTACTTAAGTATTAGTTAGGAAAGGAAATGATAACCTCAGTTTATTTTTCCCCTAATTGTGCACAATGTTGAACTTATGTAACTCTAAAAGGATGTTACCCACTTCTCACAAAATATCACTAGTCAAGCAATGAACAAGTAGAATAATTAATTTCACTTCTTGATTTGAATTTCAGTTCTCTTTCTGGCTCCTGTTTAAATGCTAGCTGGTAGTGGACTTAGATCACCAACAGTTGGGGTTTCTTTCTCTACATTTGTTCCAAACATGTTAGTGTTATTTCTGTCTTAACAAATTTAGCTCTGGTGGGTTTGCTAGTACTATCTATTAAATATAAAACTAGTGTATCCTATCTTTATGCTAATACAATATGCCTATATTTCCCAAATTTTTGTATGTGAATTCAGTTGTGACCATCTTTATTATTTATTTATTTATTTATTTTTAAGATTTCTTTATTTTATTACATCTCTCCCCCCCCCCCCCCCTGCGGCGACGCACCGAGAGTGGTCACCCCGCAGGCGCGGCTTTCCCCGCTTGTGGGCGGTCTCTGCGTCCGTTCACAGCCGGCTTTCAGTTCGCGGGTGGCTGGCTGCGCTCCATCCGCGGGCGACCTGCCCTGCCTGTGGCGGCTCTTGCCCTGTCCGTGGCAGCTTCTTGCCCTGCCCACGGCGGCTCCGGCCCACCCATGGCGGCTTGCCATTCTCAAGGCGGTCTGCCCGCTAGGAGAGGTCCCCGGGAATCGAACCCGGGGCCTCCCATGTGGTATGCCGGCGCCCTATCCACTGGGCTATCGAGCCGGCCCCCATCTTTAGATATATAAAACCAACTGATAGTTTTGAAAGAGTTTTCTTATTGAACCTGTTTTGTGGCTCAGTAGGAAAAAAATAGAAATCTAATTTCAGAATTATAGCTAGATCCTAATCTGATTTAAATTTAACTATGATTCCACTGACTATTTTAATATTTTTTAGTATTATGATTATGGCAATAAAAGTGTCATGTTTATTATAATATTAAACATTTGGCTGCAGATTGGCAAAAAATACTTAAATTTGTTTAAAAACAATACCAAAAATATCTGAAGAACTGTCTTAATATCATAAATATATATACACACACATTTATACCTATACAAACATATATTTAATAATGTATGTGTGTGTGTGTGTATTCCCCCTTCATTAGTCTCTTTTGGAGGATCTAAGAGAACCAATGTATTATTCTAAAAACTGAATTGTAAAGAGTCAAATATTTAACTTCCCTTTCCTGTATGAACTATATTTCAGAGAAACCAAGTTGTTGTGGAGGGAATTTTTTTCTCTATAGAAGAATTCTAACCAATGAACTAAGAACAAATGATAGGATTAGAATGTCACCATTTTGTAAACTTCAAATGAATGAGTATCCAAGTAGCAATTATCAATGGTTGCTAACATTACTGAAAGAGAGCTAACAAGACGTTATGTGTCTCCTGGTGAAAACACTCAACACTATTTCTGAAGTGGAAAATGAAAAAAAAAAAAGAGCTTGTAATGAACATCCTCTAGATCTAACTACAAGTTTACAGGAAACATAGGGGAGAAACCTGTTAAAAGATGCTATGGGAGCTGCCACGGACAGGCAAAAGCCGCCACGGGCAGGGCAGGTCGCCTGCAAATCGAGCACAGCCAGCCACCCGCGAACTGAAAAAGCCGGCCGTGATGGAAGCAGAAGCCGCCCACAAGCGGGGAAAGCCGCGCCTGCGCAGTGACCAAGTCTTGGCGCGTCGCCGCAACAGGGGGGGAAGGGGAGATATGTAATAAAATAAATAAATCTTTAAAAAAAAAAAAAAAAAAGATGCTATGGGAATGCAAAAAAATACATAGCTCTTTATCCACTGAGCTATCTAGCCGGGCCCAATGTCAAAAGTTCCATAAGCCAAAACCCAAAGGTCAAAATGAGTGAAATAAAACTGGCTTTACAGTAATAACATTGAATGTTAATGGATTGAACATCCCAATCAAAAGACACAAACTGGTGGAATGGATAAGAAAATACAAGCCATCTATATGCTGTCTGCAAGAGACTCATCTTAGACCCAAGGATACCAACGATTAAAAGTGAAAGGCTGGAAAAAGATATTTCATGCATGCAATAACAACAACAACAAAAAAAAACTGAAGTATTTATACTTATATCAGATGAAATAGACTTTAAAAGACACTAGTAATGTGCAATCTGAGGAGGAAATCAGGAAAAAATCCATTTACAATAGCTACTAAAAGAATCAAATATTTAGGAATAAACTTAACAAAGGATGTAAAGCACTTGTATTCAGAAAACTACAATGCATTGTTAAAAGAAAAATTTTAAAAGACCTATAATTGGAAGAACATTCCATGCTCATGGATTGGGAGAATAAATATCATTAAGATGTCAATTCTACCCAAATTGATATAAAGATTCAATGCAATTCCAATAAAAATTTCACCAGCATTTTAAAAATAAATGGAAAACACAATTTTCAAACTTATTTGGAAGGGTAAGGTGCTCTGAATAACCAGAAACATCTTAAAAAGGAAAAGCAAAGTTGGAGGACTCTCAATTTTGGACTTTAAATCATATCATTTAGCTACAGTGCTAAAAACAGCATGGTACTGGCATAAAGACAGACACATAGACCAATAGAACCGAACTGATGGTTCAGAAACAGACCTTCACATCTATGGTGAAGTGGTTTTTGACAAGCCTGTCAAACCTGCACAGCTTGGGCAGAACAGTCCATTCAACAAATGAGGCTGGGATCACTGGATATCCACAGCCAAAAGAAAGAAAGAGGACCCCTAATGTAATGGTTTGAGTTTGATTTAATTATGAATTCCAAAAATATAGATTAGATTGTTTGTAAACTAATCTGTTCATCTGGACATGATTAAGTTATGAGTAGGGCGTTAACTGCCACGTCAGTGAGACGTTGAGCCCCACCCCTCGGTGGGCGTGGTCTCAAGTATAAAAGGCTAGACAAGGGGCAGATTGAGAGAAGCAGATTGAGAGAAGAGATTTGGAGAAGGAGATTTGAGAAGCAGTTCTGATGTTGGAGTGAGCCGTTCGCCCGATAGTCTACAGCTGCCTTGTGGAGAGATGCAAAGCATAGAAAGCCTCATGTTCTACAGCTGAACTCGTGAAGGAAACAGAAGCTAAGCCCGGAGAGAAATGCAGCCCCGGGGAACAAAGGAATCCAGAAGCCTGAACCCTGGAGAGTCGGCAGCCATCTTGCTCCAGGACATGGACTTTGGTATGGGAAGAAATTTATGCTTTGTGGCCTGGTAACTGTAAGCTTCTACCCCAAATAAATACCCTTTATAAAGACCGACCAATCTTTGGTATATTTCAAAAGGCATGCCTGTGGCTGACCAAAACACCTATCTAACACCTTATACAAAAATTAACTCAAAATGGATCAAAGACCTAAATATAAAAGCAAGAACCATAAAGCTTCTAGAAGAAAATGGAGGAAAACAACTTCAAGACCCGGTGGTAGGTGGTGGATTCTTAAAGGAGATAAGAGGAGGGCTGAAATGGACTACTGATGCTTAATGTATGTAGAAGTTTTAATTAACTTTACTGTAAATGTAGGGAAATGTATAGCGTTGGTGGTAACACATTATAGTGAGTAACAGCTGGTTTATAAATGGGAATATGCTGGAAAGGGTAATCTAGGGATGTAAATGTCAATTGAAAGAAAGCTGGAGAATAATGTAGGGACTGAATAAAAGGAAACCCAGAGATAGATGAGAATTGTGGTTGACGGTACAGTTTCAAGAGTGTCCTTTGTGAGCAAGAGCAGATGTACATCACTATTGCAGAGTGGTGAGAATGTGGAGACGCATGGGAAAACTACAACTGGAATGATCTATTGACTGTGGTTAGTAGCAATACTGTAATATTTATGCATGTACTGTGTCGAGAATGGGAAAAGTGTGCCAAATAAATGCTATGGACCGTGGTTAATGGTAAAAGTCTGATGATATCATCGCACAATCTGTAACAAATGTTCCACCACAGTGTGGTGTGTTGAGGAGGGGTGTTGTATAGGTATTCTGTACTTGTGCATTATTGTTTTGTAAGTTCACAACTTCTGTAATAAAATATATATTTTAAAAAAACAGGGTGGGGACAACCAGCAACATGGTGGCAGAGTAAAGAGCTCTGAGAATCACCTCCTGCTATGGGGCAGTTGGTAATCACCCACAACTAACTGGAGTACTTACTTGGGGGCTGTAGGAGACCAGAAGTGCATCCTGTAACATCCTTGAAAAAATGGAAGGAGGAGCCTGCCCACCTGCAGAGAAGATTCGGAAGAGGAGCACTCCACACCACGGAGGCTGGTACCCATTCTCCACTGGAGGCACAAGCCGCCTTGGGAGCTGTTCCGCAGCTGGAATTGAAAGCTCCACTTCCAAAAACAGGGGAGGAAGAGATGGTTGGGCACCAACTTCAGCTACTGATTAATAAATTCAGCGGGCTAAAGTGTAATCCTAAGAACAGCTAAAGTTTGAACTTGTCCAAGTAAGAAAGAGGTCAGTGGCCACCATCTTAACTCCGTGCCTGATATGAGGGGACATGGGGCTGACTGAAAATCACAGTGCTGGTAGGGACTGGCTTCTTTCCATCTAGATCAGATTGCAGCTCTAGCCTAAGCCCCAGGCCCACCTCGGGCAGGGAAGAAGCTGGGGGGAGCTGCGCCAGCCTCTCGGGGAAACTACAGGCCATGCAGTGGAGGCCGGTGAGCATCCTGCTTTGGCAGCATAAGCCACCCCAGGAGCTATTCTGTGGCAGGAATTGGGAGCACCATTTCCCAAAAACAGGAGAGGAAGTGACGGTTGGCCACTGATTTCAGCTACTGATTAGTCGATTTGGCTGGCTAAAGTACAACCCTAAGAACAGCTAAAGTTTGAGCCTGTCCAAGTCAGAATGTGTCTGGTAGCTGCCATTTTGACTCCACCCCCAGCATGGGGGGAAGCCAGGCTGACTGAAAATCACAGTGACAGTAGAGACCAGTTTCTTTCACCCAGATGGCCTGCAGCCCTAGCCTAGGCTTCAGCCCCACCTCTAGGATGGAGAAAGCTGACGGGCCCTGCACCGGGCT
This sequence comes from Chaetophractus vellerosus, assembly GCA_004027955.1. Lineage (NCBI taxonomy): Eukaryota > Metazoa > Chordata > Mammalia > Cingulata > Chlamyphoridae > Chaetophractus > Chaetophractus vellerosus. Next base: position 609 of record PVKH010038090.1, on the reverse strand, counting down.
ATCCAGGTAACTGCAGGTACATTTAGCTGGCACAGACTGAATAATTGGCAGTCTACCAGGACAACTGTGGTCATCTTGGACCTGCACTGCATAAATTGCTGCCCACACCTGCAGCTCCATCCCTGCCCTAAGCAGGGGAGAAAGGGATGTGAAGCTTCATCAGTCTCTGGGCAACTGCAGTCTAGGCCTGCATGAGTTGGATTATTCCACACAGCTGTGGCTCTGTCTCTACCCCTGGCAAAGGGGAAAGTGGGAAGAAGCTTCATTGGTCTTTGGGGCAATGAGGGTAGCTCCACAGCTTATAGCACCAACTACATCCTTGGCTTCTACTACACAACCAGCAAGGGAGAAAGGGCAGGAAGCCCTAAACTAAAGAGAAAAACTACACCCAGAATAAATACTCTAGTAAGCCAGATGCCAAAACACCAACAAAAAATTACAATCCACACCAAGAAACAGAAAGATATGGCCCATTTAAAGAATCAAGATAAGCCTGCATTTGACATAAAGGAGTTGGGACAACTAATCATAGATGTTCAAACAAATATCCTCAATAAATTCAATGAGATAGCTAAAGAAATTAAGGATATTAAGACATTGTTTGAACAC
>PVKH010038088.1:0-11380 GCA_004027955.1 Chaetophractus vellerosus | reverse complement strand
TTGTTTTTGTTTTGATTTGACATTAAAAACAATGGCAATGAAATAACTGCTGTAGAAAAGTGGCAATGGTCAGGACTATGAAAAATGAAAAGAGTTCTGACAAGTAAAGATGGGAAGTAAGGGATTTCCCAATACTTCATAGACCATAACCTCTGATGTGAAGAAATGTAATGTTTTAAAATTTTCTGTAACTAAACAGACTTTATCTTGAACTTTTATTTCACTGGATGTCTAAAAACATCTAGTTGGCTGCAGGTAAATTCAATCATTTCAGTGTGTTTCTCAGTTATTTCAGATTTAAACTTGGTCAGTCACCAGAGTATTTCTTCAACAACTCATTCTCCCAAAGTAGCATCTGTACTTGGGATTGTGTCTTAGGTCAGATTTCCTAGAAGTCTAGAAGCCTGAGGCAGGGATTCTTGTGCAAGTGATTGCTTGAGGGAGTGCTCTCAGGAGAAAGCTGTAAGGAAGTGAGTGAACAGGGTACTGAGAGGAAACAAGCTTAAGCAAAGAAGAGATTTCAGCTGAAATCTAGACTTGGCTTCCTGGGAGGCCCTGGAGGGTGAATAGCTCACAAAGTTGTCCCACCTGAGGCAAGGGACCAGGTTTTTGCACTCCATATCAGTCAGTCATTGGCTACAGGCCACTTCTTAGGGGGTTTAGCCTCCCAGGTATTTCAGGCAGTTCCCAGCTGAGGGCAATTCTCTGGAGAAGAGTGTCCCTGTGAGCTACAACCAACCAACTCTTGCAGCAGTTGGGGACGGGTGCATTGGCCAAATAAAGGGGTTGAGGTGGGACCAATAGTGGAGGAAGGAGCTTCCACGGGGTCCCAGCCCTGGGGCAGGGTCCTGGTTACTTGGTCTTCCACCACCCTGTCATCCAGTGATCTCCACTTATCAGCAGTGTCAAAGGAAAAATTGCACTAGACAATGTTAAATAAGGGCAAGGATGGCTTTACTCAAAGCTATGGGCCATAAGGAAAAGAGAGAGACCAGAAGGCTATCACAATAGGGAAGAAAGAGAGGGCTTAATGCTACTGAATCGGAGGACAGGAGAGTTTTAAAGGACTGGGGTGAGCTGTTTGGGTCAGTAACACAAAGAGTGGAGATTTTGTTAGCCTACACTATTTTCCAGGATCACAGGATTCAGGTAAAATTCAACTCTGTTGGTATTCATTGACCCTGGTGCTGCTGCAGAGAAGTGCTTATCTATTTGGTCCTCTGGTGGCCACCATCAACTAAAACATAATTGAGAACTCATCTGATCTCCAGGTGTACCAGAGCTGCAGCACCTCCACATCCTGACCTCGAGACCCTCTAAACGCCCGCCCTGCTCCGGTAGCTTCCTCCTCCTCTCAGGCCTGAAGTACTGACTGCTCTCCTGCACTTTGATGGATGAACCAGGCCTGTGAGGCTGCGCCCGGATTTGTGAGGGTCGTCTTCTGAGGCCTACTGCCATCTCTGACTTCATCTTGGGACCAAGTGTCCCCCAGTCTTGGAGTTCTGAAAACTTGCCAGAAGATTTTATCAAGCTACCCTCCAGGGTTTCAATCCCACGAGTTTCTGGGGACATGTTCCTTCTCAGACCCACATGCCAGCCCTTCTGCTGAGCCTCTTTCCTCCTCTGTACTAGGGTGATGCTTCTCCAGCCTCTGGGCTGGGGGTTTCTTCCTCTACTTTGTCTACAATGCATTAAGTTAAATTTCATGCCTGGGCATTTTTATTATTATGATGATGATACTTAAAACCAAGCTTTTGGAACTAAAAACTCTTTCTCTTACAAAGCCTGATTTTTTTTTTCTTTCATAACCATTGTCTCTGCTATTGGTTTCAAAAGTCTCTTCTGAAACACAAACTGAACAATAATGTTTCTTTCGTTTCACATTCCTGCTTTAATAATCCTAAACCTCCCCGAGGCCATGGTTGCCTCTAACAATAATAGAGCGCCTCAGACAAGGAAGTTTGCAGACAAGAGCACACAGTTTTATTCCTCAAGACACTGCCCTGACACAGACAGGAGAGAAGAGCAGAAGCAGAGACACAGAAAAGTGCAGGCCCGGTTCTGGAGAGACTTAAAGGATAGAATGTTTGCTAAAGAGGAGGAAGCGTGTCAGAAAGGCAAATAGACAGTAAGTGTGGAAAGAAGTTGAGATGAGTGTTCTTAAAGGTTTCAGTTTCAGGTTCATGGCCTGAATCCCTCTGGTCACGTCACCTCCCCCAAGACTGCCCTTCTGAAGGCATGTTAGGACTTGCAGGATCTGGATCCTGGAGAAGAGAATAGGAGGAAGGAAACTATTTAAAATGTATTCAAGATATTTAAAATGGGTAGTAATGAAACCATTGGCTTAGGTCCAAATTTATCAACAAACTTCCCAAAAACCTCCTATCAGAGAAGAATTTTAAATAGTTCAAAAATCTATCTGACAACTAGATGAAAAGAGAAATATGGAGCCAGTAAAAAGAAAATACTCATTTTCTTCATTCTAGGAAACACAGATGAAGAGGGGATATTAGTCTGGTTTTAAAATGAGCCTGTTCAGCAAATTCTAGGAAACCAGAATTTTGGTTCCCTAGACTGAAAATAAGATTAGTGATTTATATAAAAATATAACAGTCCAGTGTGCTCCAACAACTCACTACAGTTAACTGACTCTTGGCCACTTAAGTTTCCCAGAGCTGCTGTAGCAAAGGACCATAGGGTGGCTTAAAACAACAGAAAAGTTATTGTCTCACAGTTCTTAAGGCTAGAAGTCTGAAATCAAGGTGTCAGCAGGACCATGTTGCCTCTGAAACCTAAAGGGGAAAATCCTCCCTTGCCTTTTTCTAATTTATGGTGGTTTGTCAGGAATCCTTGGGTTGTAGCTGTAGCACTCCAATCTTGCCTGTGTCATCACATGGTCCTCTCTCTTGTCTCCATCTTCACATGGCATTTTCCTCTCTGTATGGTCTATGTCCAAATTTCTCTCTTCTTAGTGCTAATTTGAGTCCTTTATCCACATAATTACCTACAGAAAATTATGTTCTTAAATTGAACCTATTGTGAGCTCTTGGTTAGAGTAGATTAGTTAAGGGCCATTTGATTAGATTGCTCCAGGATGGGTAACCCAGGGTGGATCTTAATCATCTTACTCGAGTTCTTTATAAACAGAGGAATAAAGAGCCACAGACACACAGAACAAACCTGCAGAGACAGAGAAGAACCCAAATACTAGAATCAATGGAACACAGAAGCTGAGAGGAAGCTACTTTAGCCAAAAGTTGAAAGAGTACTAAGTGCTACACATATAGTATCTCATTTAATCATTTTAAAAATTCTATGCAGTTCTATTATTTCCCCCATTTTATAAATGAGGGAATTGAGATTCAAAGAGGCAAATTTGTTTTAAGGTGACATGACTAGTAGGCGATGAAGGAAGGATTTTAGCACAAGTCTATCTATCATCCGAAATCCTTGCTCACGGAATGTTGAAAAGTTAGAAATAATCAACATGTCCAATAATTAGTTAAATTAACTGTACATCCATATAAGGGAATATTATGCAGTCATTAAAATATTGCCAAAGATACACTATATTGACATGTGAAGCAAATTTTTCCATGTGAAAAAAAGCAGGTAATAATATGATTTCATGAAAAATATATAAGTATATAAACATATGTATACTTACCTAGACAGGAATGTAGAAAGCAATAGAACATGGAGTTAGCAAACGTTCAATCTGAATGAGAAGGATGTCATACAATCAGGACTGTCTACATAATTTTCAGGCCCCAGAGCAAAATGAAAATGCAGGCTCCTTGTTCAAACAGTATTAAGAATTCCCAGATGATGACAACAGAGCTTCAAAGTGAGCATGGAGCCTTTCTAAGCCTGAGGCCCCATATGACTACACACAGGTCACACACCCATGAAGCTGGCCCTGCTTGTAAGTGCTCTTTATAGTCTTCATTTTGCTTGTCAGTGCTGCGTAGCTTGCATCTCCTGCTTTCTTAATAAGGAAAACAATGATGAAAATAAGCACTTTACAGACTCCGAGAGAAAGCAACCCTTGCCGATATCTTGATGTTGGACTTCTTCCAGCCTCAAAACCATGAGCTAATAGGTTCCTGTTGTTTAAGCAAGCCCATTGTGTGGTAGTTTTCATACGATACATACACTACATTTGGTACACTAAGACAATAGATATACGTATAGATATAGATGTAAATGTACCTATAAATGCACACACACATATAGAAAGATATAGAGATTTTTTTCTAATTGCCTAAGTTCCTTCTGACCTTCATGCCTTAGTAGTTTGTTCCCACAGACAATAGATGGGGCTGAGCAAAAGTAAGCATTCCCATGTGGTGGGGTGGGGGTGATGGCGAGCATAGGGAGCTTGAAGCCAAGAGGGTTTGGATAAAGCTTCTGTGTGGAGTCAGGGTAGAAGGGATGCCATGGCTTGTGGAGGCCCAAGCATGATAAGGAAATCACCCATTCAAGGGAGTAGCACCCATCATGGGATGTTGGAAACAGAATGAGGCGAGAAGGATGCCCAGGTAGGGGGAAGTGGCAGTGAGAGGAGATTGACTACATTGGGTGTTGACCCAATAAAGAAATATATAGAGGATAATGGGAGCTGGGTTTCTCAACATTAGAAAAAGGAGTTACAAATATGGAAAGGGAGAAAATGAGATTAAACTTTGTGGTGTGTTGGATTGGTATTGGATAGGTGAGTGGTTTTGTGTTTTCCATAGTATGTGTGTATATATGTGTGTACACATACATGCACATAGAAATATATTTCCTATCTCTTTCCATTGAGAAGGCTTAAGAGCAATGTCATTGAAATAACACTGAGCACACTTAGTACCCAGATCTCAGTGTCTAAACAACATTCTCTGCAAATGAAAAACAAAGCTCTTTGCAGAACTACAAGATAAGCATGGAATATTTATATCTGTACAGAAAGTAAAGAAGTGTTCAAAGACTAAAAGTGACATGTCAAAAGACCATGAGACCCAGTCTGAAGGGGCTTTCACTAGTCAAATCAGGGACAATTTGACCATCAAACAATGATAGAAATTGCTACTGCCTATTGATTAAAATAAGCATCTGTGAGTCCATACTAAGATTTCTTAAAAAATGAATAAGGAGAAAGGTTTTCCTTACAGTATAATGCCAACTAATAAGTGTGGAAGGAATTATAGAATTAGGAAATCAGAATTTGACATCATAGTAATAATTAATTTAACTAAACTAGAGTGTGGGTGAAAGTTTGATGAGTAATGGTATATTTACATAGCCTCAAAGTGTTTCCCCACAAAATATTTATTGATTACGAAGGGAAAAACAGTAATTTTACAGGGGAGAAATATGATAGACACCATCTTAATCAAATAATCAAAGTTAACATCACCAGTAATGGGATAAATCAAAATCACATCCCACTTGATGGGATACACTGTAATAAGAACAAAACTTCACTTCTGTCATGTTCCTGCCCAAAATGAATAACCAAATCTAATCACAAGAAATATCAGATAAACCCAAATTGAGGGACATTCTTCAAAATAACTGGCTGGCCTGTTACCTTAATGAAAGATGTTGTTAATGGGAAAAAGTGTGGGAGGGGAATGGGAGGGGTATATGAGAATCCCCTATATTTTCAATGTAACATTTATGTAATCTAGAGCTTCTTTAAAATAATAATAATAATAATAATAACAATAATAATAAAGTATCATAGTCAAGAAAGTCAAGGAAGACTGATAAATTTTCCAAGCAGATGGAAAACAAAGAGACATGATGCAATGGATGGGGTCCTTTTCTGTTTTGTTTTATTTTAATTTGTATTTTGGTAACAGATATAACAGAATATTTCCCATTTTAACCACGTTTAAGTGCACAATTAAGCATTGATTGCATTCACAGTGTTCTACAACCATCACCATCATCCATTACCAAAATCTTTTCATCACCTGAAACAGAAACTCTGCACCCATTAAGCAATAATCCCCCCACCCCAGCCTCTGGTAACCTCTAATCTATTTTCTGTTTCTATAAATTTGCTTACTTGGATATTTCATATAAGCAGAATCATATAATATCTGTCCCTTTGTATCTGGCTTGTTTCACTTAGCACAAGGTTTCCAAGGTTCTCCATGCGGTAGCATGCATCAGAACTTCATTCCTTTTTATGACTGAATAATATTCCATTGCATGTATGTACCACTTTTTTTTTTTTATCCATTCATCTGACACCTGGGTTGTTTCCACATTTTGGCTACTGTGAATAATGCAACAATGAACATTGGTGTACAAGAATCTGTTCGAGTCCCTGCTTTCATTTCTTTTGGATATATACCTAGGAATGGAATTGCCGGGTTACATAGTAATTTCCCGCCAGCCTGAGATGGCTTCCTCGTCTGTTTGCTCATTGTTTTTGCTTGCCGTTTACACTCATTGTCTGCTTGTTGTTTTTGCTTGTTGTCTGCTTGTTTTCTGTTTTTTCTTTAGGAGGCATTGGAAACTGAACCTGGGATTTCCCCTGTGGGAGGCAGGTGCTCAACTGCTTAAGCCACATCCACTCCCCCTTAATTTGATGTTTAACTTTTTGAGGAATCACCAAACTGTTTTTGACATTGGCTGCACCATTTTACATTCCTACATGCAATGCATGAGAGTTCCAATTTCTCTGCATCCTAACCAACACTTTATATTTTCCATTTAAAAAATAATAGCCATTCTAATGGTTGTGATGTAGAACTGGATTTTTTTTTTTACTATAAAGAGCATTATTGGAACAACTGGTAAAGTTTGAACGGAGTCTGAGGTTGAGATGGTAGTGATGTACCAATGTAAATCTGATGGTCGCATTGTAGTTATGTAAGACAATATCATTACTTGTAGAAAATATTCACTAAAATATTCAGAGATGACACAGCATTATATCAGCAACTTATTTTCAAAAGGTTCAGGAAAAAGAAATAATTTTGTACATTTCCTGAAGCTTTTCTGTAAGTTTGAAATGATTTCCAAATTTTTAAAACAATCTAATTCATTTTCAACAAAGTATGCCTGCTCTGTTTATTTTTTGTAATATCTTCATGATTTTTAAATGAACTGTTGATTAGAGATTTATTTATACCTATTTGCAAAATCAAAACATTTATAAAGGTTTGAATCCTTTGGTGAATTTAGATGGAAAGTATCACTGCTGGTAGTACTGAGGCTCTATAATCAATACAGCCTTTGGGGATATTTTAGCTTTTGGGGGGTTATAATGTTGCAGACAGAATTTTTAAAAGAAGAGAGAATTACATCAGGAAATTCTAAAGTTCAATTTGAGGAATAAACATAATATGATAGCCAGGAAACTTAAGCAACTGTAATTAAAACAATGTGAAAAGGAACAGAAATAGGGAGATCGGAGTAACAAAGTAGTCCCAGACAGATTAAAGAAAAAGAATTTAGTGTATGCTAAATTGAAATAAATTTTATAACACAAACCGTTCAATAAACTTTATGACTATAACTAAGTAACAGTTTAGGGAAAAAAGTTTAGTTTTCTCATATGTTACATTGGAGTAAGATATAGATTGATCAAAATTTAAATGTAAATTATAATAATACAAAATATAAGAAAAAGATATAAGTGAATAGTAGTAGAATTTTGGAAAGGGAACAGACTTCTCAAGCATAATAGCAAAGACTGAAACTCTCAAGTAAACAATTCTGGCTTTGATTACGTTAAAATAAAAACCTGTTTGATGGAAAAGAACCCAGAATATTCCATGGTTGCCTCTATGTGATCTTTCTTTCTTTCTTACATGCTATTATATTTTCTTAACGTTTTGTAAGAAGCACTTGGTATCTCCATTATTAAAAGAAACAATAAACCTTTTTTTCTTTAAAAAATATTAGGGACGTGCTTAGGACATGGACTGTATGTATAAAATATTTTCTGTACAGTTAGCATTTTTATAGCTAGATGTTTCTGGTTTTCAAAGATTTTGCAGGAACAGAGAGGCTCAGCTGCTTGAACTAGACAGCTTTCTCATCTCTCTCTTAACCAAGGTTGCTTATACGTCTTATATTAACTGTCAGACCTAATTATTAAAAGGTAAAATGTGTATCTTCTATATACTTTCATGCGAAGCATTTGCTAGCTATATGACCTTAGGCAAGTCACTTAACCTCCTTCAGCCTGTTTCCTCCTTTGCAAAACCTCCCTGATTGGGTCAGTTTGGGAATTTAATGACAGATCAAAAAGGTAAAATTCTGAGAAGATGGCATCTGAAGGTAAATTCTAGATCTTTTTCCCTTTTCAGGGTTCTTCTAGGGTGCCCTAAACACTAGGAGATGTGGTGCCCTGTTGGTGTCTAGAAGAAGGCATTAATACATCTTGAGTCCTTGAGTGTAAAGTACAGAAAAGAGCCCCACCACTTGTAGTGTTGGGGACCATGGAGAACTCTAAGGGTAGGTGAAAGTCCACCGTCCCACAATTGCCTGGGAATGCTGGTCATTGACCAAGAGAAATCCCCTCAGAACAAGAAAGAACCACCCCTACCTACAGTTCTGTTAAGGTCTGTATTTTTCCATCAACAGCAACAATACCAGAGAATATTCAAAATTTGGCCATGGACAGCCCATCACTGCTTGAAAGAGGTCTTTCCAAAAAAAAACTCAACAGAGAGGTCTCAAGTCTGCTAATCAGATCACTGCAGCTCCCTTCTCCCTCAAGAAGTCAACCTTTCTATACTCTCCCTCTGCCTGTCAATCTTATACCCCGAAGATTCCCGCCTGATCTGCACCAGTGCTAAGGGATCCCACACTTGACATATGGCCAAGAAAAAACTTACAGCTACTTAAGCTAACACAATAGGTTGAAGAAGGGGGACAATAGCTATTAGTATTAATAGAAAAAGTAGAAAAATAAAATATGAGTAACTATGTAGTGGGGTTTTAAAAGAGTATAACACAAGCAAGTATTAATAGAGAAACTGAAAAAGGAAAGGTCATTTCTAACAACTAAATCAGTGTTCTGAAAGATTAAAGCACAGGGCAAAATTTAAGAGAAATGGTAAAAGCAAGAATCCAGAAAGCCTAACATGCAAATAATAGTTCTAAAATTAAAGTTCCAAAAGGGGAAAATGTAACAGATGAAAGAGAAGTAACAATCAAAGAACTAATAGAAGAGATGAGAAATAATAAAGATAATTTCTCTGAGCTGAAGGAAAACATGAAGTTTTAACTTGAAAGAGCTAACTGATACCAATCAGGATTAATGGGAGAAAAGGGAAACCTCTAGAATAGAGGATGAAAGTTGTGAATTTCAGACACAGAAAGAAAATCTCCCAAACTTCTAGACAAAAAACAGGTAACTTTCAAAGGTAATTTACAAAGGAAAGAGAACCAGATTAGTAAAGACTTCCTTTTGCCACTTTGGTTGAAACAAGTAATTTACATTTACATTTACAGTTACAGACTGGCAATATCCCTATATCGAGGAAAGTTATCATTCACCTGTGAGAGAAAAGGAAGGACGTTTTTGCATCATACTGCAAGGGTATTGAAAATATATACCTTTCCAAGGAAATTATCTAACCAAATGAAAATTAAATCTCATGTTAGGGAGGGTGAAAATTCAAAAAACTTGGTGAATGATGAATCTTATAGTATCTATAATTAAATATAAATGTATGGTGATAGTTAACTGGGAATTGTATTCTGTTAAGAATTTTTAAACAGTAGAGACATTATGAGAAAACGTGATAATAATATAGGATTGAAATCCTATAATAATATCAGCCCAACTCAGAATTTTGGGACCAGGGCAGATATGGACGATTTAAGTGTTTTAAAGGTTCGTTTCAATTGAAGGAGTGGAGAAGTGGTAAACTAGTAAGATAGCTTGTTTGGAAGGCAAAGTTGTTAAATAATTTTTGGTATATCAATAGAAATACACAGAGGTGAGGCAAAACTAGGAAGAAGAAGAAACCTCCCACCTCATCCCAGTTTAAACATATGATTCTGTTATAGGATCTTTTTACTTTTTCAAAAGTGAATAGAATACTTGCTTCATAGGATAGTTATAGCAGGTTTTTTAAAACTCCTCTACAATATATATGAACAAACAATTCACATAAAGTCTACTTAGTAAACCACGGACATGAAGCGGCTGACCACAGTCGTATTTTTCGCAGTGGTAATCACCATCTAAATGGCCAAAAATGGCAGATGATGAAATGAATTATACACACCTCAACTTCATGAAGCTTAATTCTTAAATTGCTAATTCTATAAATTATGTAGCAATATAGGAAATTGTAATGTTCAGTAAGATAAGTAGTATATAAAAATAGACCTAGACTATGACTGTAAAAATGCAAAAATAGTACATAAAACAATGAGCAAATACCAGAAGGGAACACAAAAAGATAAGAATTGATGTCTTAGGCTAGTGGAATGCAATGAAGACTTTTTAAAGAATTTACTTTTGTTGCTATAAAATTGCTTAAGCAATAAATGAAACCAGACGTAAAAAAGAAGCGAGTGGGAGGAAGTGGAAGCAGCAACTATTAGACAACACTTAAAGAAATTTGCTGTAAAACAAAGCAGAAAATGGGATAGTGTCTGGAATGGGGTGGAGGGTGAAGGAAAAGGATAGGGTTTTTTTTTAATATTATGATAATTCTTTCTTAAATTTTACATTTTATCATTTTTATTTTAATTACAGTTCTTTGATATGAAATTATAAAATACAATTTTGAAAAAACTGTAGAATGCAATTTAGAATTCATATACTTTTTAATCTTTTTTTTAGATACTTAAAGATTTATTTATTTTATTACATATCTCCCCTTCCCCCCGCTGCGGCGATGCGCCGAGAGTGGTCACTGCGCAGGCGCGGCTTTCCCCGCTTGTGGGCGGTCTCTGCGTCCGTTCACGGCCCGGCGCTTGCTTCAGTTCGCGGGTGGCTGGCTGCGCTCCATCCGCGGGCGACCTGCCCTGCCCGTGGCGGCTCTTGCCCTGTCCGTGGCAGCTTCTTGCCCTGCCCACGGCGGCTCCAGCCTGCCCATGGCGGCTTGCCATTCTCAAGGCGGTCTGCCCGCTAGGAGAGGTCCCCGGGAATTGAACCCAGGGCCTCCCATGTGGTATGCCGGCGCCCTATCCACTGGGCTATCGAGCCGGCCCCTGAGCATTTATATTAAGGGAGAAAGGTGTAGATTAGAGGATTATATGCAAAGGAAAGTAATTAAAATACAGAAACTGTTTCACTATATGTACATCCAATACAAGTGTGATGCTCATTCTGGAGGTATTGAACAAAGAAGCATGTATGATAAGAAAAAAATAATGATGGAGATAAATTTAAGTATCATTCTTACACTTG
>PVKH010038087.1:0-11371 GCA_004027955.1 Chaetophractus vellerosus | reverse complement strand
GAACGGGCAGACCGCCGCGAGAAGGCAAGCCAACACGGGCGGGGCACACCGCCACGGGCGGGGCATGCTGCCACGGGCAAAGGCAAACCCCCGTGGGTGGGCAAAAAGGCAAGCTCCTGCAGGCAAAGGCAAGACCCCGCGAGCAAGGGCAAGCCCCCACAAGCAGGCGGGCCACTGCACCGGTGAGCTGACTTGGCAGGTTGCCCCAGCAGGGGGAGACAAGCAGACACAGAGGAATGCAGAGAAAAATGAACACAGCAAGAACAAGCATAAAGGGGGGGGGGAATGTATAATAAATAAAAATAAATCTTTAAAAAAATTTTTTTTCAAAATGATTAAAAACAGGAAAGAAAGAGGCTCAACAGTATACAAAATAAACATTATTCATGCTTGTTTTGAAGTGGAATGAACTTATTAAGGGGAAAACACACATGCCATATTGAGTATATCTTTTCTAATTTTTGTTTTTGTATTGTTTACTTTAGATTTTGTCTATGCTTTGTTTAAATATTAACAAGATCATATTTGATATTAACTATGATATATTTTTACTTTTTAGTAGGGTAATTGTTAAAATTGAGTTTCTGTTATATACAATAATGCATATAAACACAAATGTGTGCATGACAAGTCAGAATTTAAAACAAATTTCTTACTGTGGGTCATAGTAAAAACTGGTTGAAAAACACGGCTCTACAGTATTTTTGCAAAGAATAAGAGGTACTTATTAAGAGTACTTATTAAGTACTTATTATAAGAGGTACTTATTAAGAGTACTGCTCTTAAATATATGAGCTAACAGCAAGAGAATTAGAAGACATGTAGATTATGATTTCAGAAATAACTATAGGAAATTGGAAGTCTCCTCCAGTTATTGTTTTCAATCGCCCTTTCTACTTTCCTACTACCAAACAGTAGTAAAAATCCTTTTAAAATACTGTAGCAATTTGGCAGTTTGATATAGTTATGAATTCCAGAAATAGATTTTGGATTATGCTTGTAAACTGGTCTGTTAATCTAGGCATGATTAAATTATGATTAGGGAGTTGACTGTGCCACATCAATAGCGCATTGAGCCCCATCCCTTGGTGGGTCAGGTCTCGAAGATAGAAGACATGGCAAATGACATGTTGGAGCAGTTTTGATGTTGGAGTTCTGGTGAGGAAGGGGAGAAGGCCCTGGCATAGAGACGAGCCATTCGCCTGAGAGTTCACAGCTGGCCTTGTGGAGAGAGGTAAAGCCTAGAGAGCCTCATAGTCTATACCTGACCTTGTGGAAGAAACAGAGGAGCTAAGCCAGGAGAGAAACGGAGCCCCGGGAAGAGAGGAACCCAAGAAGCCTGAACCCTGGCATATGTCGGCAGCTGCCTTGCTCCAACACTAGCAACAGACTTTGGTGAGGGAAGAAACTTATGCTTTATGGCCCAATAACTGTAAGCTTCTACCCCAAATAAATATCCTTTATAAAGACCAACCAATTTCTGGTATTTTGCATCAGCACCCCTTTGGCTGACTAATACAAATACCACATAGATATTTTAAGTTATATCAGGGAAATGGGGTTGCTAAGAAGATTGGGTTGCCGACCCGGTCAGAGAGGAACCCAGAAGTGAAAATACAATAGTGACCAATCACCTGGCACCTACAGGAAGGAAGGGATGAAAAAGAACTATCATAAGAAGGGAAAGAAACACAATTATTTAACCTGTAGAAGAGAGATGGATTGATTTGTTCATTCTGAAGCATTTATTCTGTGCCTGCTAGGTGTCAGGTGCTGATACTAAATTCCCCAACACAATCTAATAATGTTTCATTCCTAGCAAAACATTTGCCTGACAAATATTTATTGAGTACTTATTATATATTGGGCACTGAATTAAGCTATGGGTGAATATAGTGGTTCACAAGTAAAATGCCATCCATGCCCTACTGGAGCCTTATGGTCTGTCAGAGAATACAGACTTTAAAGAAAAATAACATCAACAAAAACCATTAAATCATTTTAAGTGTGCACAGACCTAAAAAGGAGTAGTACAGAGTGTTAATGAGAGCATTATGGAGTTTAGAAGTCTGAAAAATGAGTAGGAGTAGGTGAAAAAAGAAAAAAGAGATTAAATCAGTAAGTGAAAAAAAGATGGATTTACTCAATCACTGAAGACAGTTTTATGATTTGTCAGTCACTGTGCTAGACTCTGGGAAGAAGTAGAAAAAAAATAATAAAAACAAAGTACTTGGGATGAATTAGAGTGGATAAAAGGGAATGGAATCATTGTAGGAATAAAATCAAAAGGACTTGATACAAAACTAATATAGAGAGGAAAAGGATGAGTGTAAAATTGCTTCCAGGTTCCCTCCACTGTGATTTAAAAAGATGAACCAGCTTCAATAACAAACGGAGGCATATTTCAATAACAAGTGATGAATTCAGTTTGGCCACACTGAGTTTGAGAAACCAGCAAGACATTCTGGTGGAGACACCCAGGCAGCAATCCTGGTCCAAAGTTTGGGAGAAAAGCTTAGGACTATAGCCATAGAATTGGAAATCATGCCATGGAGATGATGACTGAAATCTGGGAAAGGATAATATGACCTAGAAAGAGAGTCTCAAATAGTACATAGTGGATCCTGTTGGCTCATTTTATTGATATTACTGTAAATGAGGCACTGAATCAAAATAAATGTAATACAAACAAACCAATTATAAATTTTTAAAGCACATCAGCCAAACAAAAATCAATGTGTAAAAACTGTGTGAAATAATGATTCCTATTCTCTAATGTTAAGGATATAGTAAGATAGTATATAATGGAGTATTAGAATTAAAGAGGGCTTTAGAAATGTAATTGACCTCTTTCACATTGTGACAATGAAGAAATCAACATCTGCAGAAGTTATGGAACTTGTTCAAGCTCACACAGCTTGTTATTGTCAGGATCAGGTCAGTATCTCCACAAAACAAGAAACTGGTTTTTTAAAAAAAAAAGAAAAACTATTGGTCCAATAAAACCTCTCATGGGTTTCTAAATATCTATTAATTTAACTAGTCCTCTAGTTATTCAAAATAAGTTTTAAAATAAGTTTCATCTAAGAAAATACAATTGCCAATTACAACATATATAATTTAAGCAAGTTACATATATATAAATGTTGAGATTTTAATATGCAGTCCACAAGACTAAATTCACATGGTATTTATGTGGGAACCATGAAGAAATTAAGCAATATAATAGGATTTTTAAAATTACAAAAGGTATTGATTTTCACTACAAAATATTGATTTAATGAATAACAAATCATTCTATGCTTATTTATATACTGATTACCTGCACAAAAGGATTTAGAGCAGCACGTGTTAACGCACGCAAAATCTAGACCTATAAGTAAATATTTTTAAAGGAGTAGAGAAATGGATATATTGTCACCTGAGATAGGTTGATTACTGGAGTGAGCACTAAGTTTAGTTTACAAAGTCACAGTACCAGAAAGAATCTTAACAGCTCTTCTAGTACAGCTCTCTCATTTTACTGACAGGATCCAGAGAAGTTAAATAATGTCTCCAAGGTTACCCAGCTGGTTAATGACTATGTTTCCTGTGCCTTAGCAATAAGGATCAGCAGCTGGTTAATGACTATGTTCTGTGTACCTCAGCAATAAGGATTAAAAGAAAAAAAGAAAGTTATATAGCTCTCAATACCTAATTAAAAAAACATGAATCAGTCTAGAAACTGATTATATATACCTAATAGAATTTAAAAAAAACAAACCTAGGGCTGATCTAACAAAACATATGCTATTTTGGAACATTAAGTAATATTTTTCCATAAGAAAAGGAAAGGAGGCCACATCTATTTACCCACTAATATGCCAAAAGAAGAAACAAGTGTTCTGCCAAATAAAAAACACTGGAATTTTGACCCCCCCCTTCCCAGCAAGTGTCTACTAATCAAGTCTTTAAAAACCATCCTAACAAACGTTTTCTTAAAATGTGTATATTCTTTTGTGTAACATTTATGTAATCTAAGTATCTTTTAAAAAATAAAAAAATATTATTATGAAATAAATAAATAAATAACCTTTGCTTGGACAGAAAAAAAAGTATATATTAGAAAACTACTGAAATTACTGAAATGTTGTAACTATTCCCATTTTGTAAGGGAAATACATGATCTGCTTAAAATATCAGGGAAGAGGAATAGGAAGAATTGAGGATACTCCCAGTATCATCACAGAATAGACTGTGACATTCAGTAAATAGTGGTGTCATTATCTTAGATAAGTAGGCAACCCACATGTCAGTAAAGATCGGAAGGAAATGATGGAGCTAACAATGCAGATACCTGAGGAAAAAACATTAAAAGCAAAGGGAGTGGCAAGTGTGAAGGCCCTGAGGTAGGTATGTGCCTGAAATGTTTAAGGAACAGTATGGATGGCTGAAGTATACACCAAGTGAATGAACAAATAGTGGGAAAAGAAATCAGAGCTGTAATAGGAATGGAGAGGGTAGTCACAGAAACCATACAAAGTACATTCTTAGACCATAATGGAACTAAACTAGAAATCAATAACAAAGTGATATCTGTAAAGTCCCCAAATATCTGAAAATTAAACAATACATTGCTTGCCACTAGCAAGCACTAGCTCAGGACAAGACATAGGCCCAAAAAAGATAGGGTCAGACCCTGCATTTTCCATTTGCCTTGGGCTGACATTCCTGATGGGAAAGCTGAATTCTGAAGGAGAGCACCAACCAACACAAAGTCAGTTTGTTAAAGTTAAACCATGCTGCGCATATTCTCACTGTCCTGACTTTGTGATAATCAGAGTAGGCTAAACATTTGCTATATTAGAAATCATGCATGAGTCCCCAGACCTAGTTTTTCTCCTTAGGTCTGGCTTTTAGAATGCTGGTGATAAACCAAGCCTGATTTATTATATGACCATCCTGTATGGGAAATGACTGTAACTGTAGGTATCTTTGGTCAACCCTAAGAGATATAGCAGGGCAACAGATATGGCTCAAATGGTTGGGCGTCCATCTCCCATATGGAGGGACATAGGTTCGATCCCTGGGACCTCCCAGTAAAAATAAAAAACAGAAAAATATAGAAGGCCCATGGGCCACCAGGCCCTGTGTGCGGGTAAGCCCCTGAGGCCCCGCACACAGATGTGCCACCACACCCAAGAAGGTGAGCCCCCCCACACCCCACTTGCAGGTGCGCCGCCAGGCCCCATGCACAGGTGAGACCCAGGGCCGCCCAACCCCACAAATAGGTGCAACGCCAGGCCCCGCGAGAGGGTGTGCCACCAGGCCCTGCGAGCAGGTATGTCCTCGGGCCCCACGAGCCAGGCAGCAAGATACAAGACATGCTGCAAAACCAGGAACTAAGGTGGCGCAGGTGGTAGGACACCTCCCTCCTACATCCAGGATCGAATCCCAGTGAAGACAGGAGAAGGATGGACACAGAGAGTTGCCCAGTGAATGGTCACAAAAACAGCAAAACGGGGGGGGGGGGGGAATAAAAATGGATCTAAGTAAATAAATTAATAAATCCTTTAAAAAAGTATAGGGGAGTAAGATACGGACTATGGTTAGTAGTAATACTTTGATGATGCTCTTTCATAATTTAACAAATGTTTCACAATAAAGCAAAGTATTTGTGGTGGGGTGATGTGTGGGAGCCCTCTATGATGTTATGCATGTTTGTTTTGTAAGTTCACAATATTTACTGAACACTTATTGTTTATGTATGTTCATATATGAATGATATACTTCAATCATTCTAAAAGAAAAGTTAAACCATGTAATATAATTAATAGTAAAATTAAAAAACGTGCTTCCATCAATTGTAACAAATGTAGCAGTGCAAAGTGTTAATAATAGGGCAGTATATGGGAAACCTATATTATATGCATGCTTTCTCTTTAAATCCACATCTTCTCTAACAAAAACAAAAAAAGCCAGTATGTTCAATTAGCCTAACAGGTTCTTAGTTTCCTGATTTCCACAAGTGTCTACCTATGTGCAAGTGGAGAGAATATATAATTTACACATGGTCACTGCGGGTAATATGCAAAATTTAATGTGTCACACTGATTATTGGACACTATTACGTCCCTAGCAGGAATAGAACTTGAACATGTAGTCTTTTTTTTTTTTTTTTTTTTGAGTTACATAAAGATGCATTTCCCAAAGCAGCACTTTTGGAGCAGGAGAAGGAAAAATCTGCTATTCCTTAGTCCCTCTTCTGAGGTATATAAAGACATTTATATAGTTAATGGGTATGTTAATAAGAGCATTTTGATGTAAATTCATCTTAAAATTGAAAATATTTTTCTTCCCCAAAGGTGAGAATAGGAGAAATTTTGGTGTTATATATATTTATATATAATATGTATTGTTATATATATAGTTATATGATAATTATTTATAATATTTACTTGCTACGGTCTAATTTGAAATAAACAACTTAAAAACAAACCTATGAGGTTGAGCCTTTTTGCTATAAAGGCTTTGTAATGGTATGTGTTCCTGGGATGAGCTATAGAGGGTTCATTTGATTGCTGGACATTGGATATTCATACTAAGTTGAAAATAAAAATACAAAAACAAACAGTCCAGTGCATATGATGCTTTATAATGCAGTCATGAGTAGGGCTCCTTGATGCTGCAGCCCTATTTCCTTTACAAACACTTACTCACTCAATTTCAAAAAATTACTGTAGCCTCTGGTTTCCCCATTCCTCTATGCTATGGAGAAGTCCCAGGTTACAGAAGCTAGAAGCCAAGCTTAGGGTTGCATCCTCTGTGTGGTGTCAAGGTTCAGCACCATGTTAGGTGCCTAATGGGGAATGCCCCACTAAAGGAGCAGAGCAAAGAGTCAATGTCCATCTGTGTTTCCAGAGAACAATGTGGAAAGTCCTAGAAAAGGAACTCATCAGATTGTCAGGGGCCTATACAGCCAAAATGCCACTGAATATAAAAATCCTGTCATCTTCAGTCCCTATGCTATATCACTATAAAGTAAACAAAGAGCATATTAATTTAATTTAAAGGAGCTTTTTTCATAGCACATACTATTTTGCTTTGTACTGTATATGATAGATCCAGAATAATTTAGACTGTAGGAAAACTTTGTTGTATTTGTACTGTTCATGAATGTTTCAAATAAAATTCTTTACTTGGTTGCCATAATATTCTTGTACTGATGTATTTTTCGCTCCTGCTTTGTAGAAACAATCTGATTTATATTTTCAGCACAGTTTGTTTTGTTTTTAAATGTGTTTGCGTGTATTGTTTCCCTATGAGTGTTCCGAATGTTTACAACTGTTTGACATTGGACATTTAATGCCTTTTTAAAAGGCAGTATTACACTTACTGTAATTACAAAACGAGAAATCAACTCAAACATAACATGCATGACAAACAGACTTGGGGGCAAAGACCCTGAACATACTTGGACATTTTATATCAAGCATATAGAAAAGTAAAACCCTCCTTCAGTCCTCTGCCAAGGAATATATTATTCCCAGAGGGAAAACTGGGAGAAGGAGTGTAAACTCCTCAAAAGGGGGAACAGTTGATTCAGTAAGACTACAATTAATACTGTTATGCTTGCCACCTGACTAAATGTGACTGAGTGCAATAAGCATTTTAAAATATTTTAGACAGTGTTTTGCGTAGAATTCAGGGATTGTGCATTCTTTAACGGTACTATTTATTTTTTTATTTCTTCTCTTCTACCAAAAAAAAAAGCATTGCCTAAAAAAGTGACTGCTCATGATATCTTAAGCTAAATGAAATGAAATGCTCATCTCTTCATGTCTCTGTTTCTCCCTTTCTCCAAGTAACAATTTGGATTATGCTATTAAAATACTCTTAAGAAAACAAATAAGAAAAAGGTATAATAAGGAAATAATAGAATTAGTTGATACCCATAAAGTCAATAATGTAGGTGACTTTATAAAAAATAGAGTAAACACTTGAAAGATACAAACTACCAAAACTCACTCAAGAAGAAATAAACGGAGTAGCCCTACATATATTAAAGAAATTGAATTTTTAAAAATTCTCAAAAAAGAAAATCCAGGTCCAGATGGTTTAATTGGGCAACTCTACCTAACATTTAAGGAAGAAAAAATACCAATTTTACATAACCTCTTCTAGAAAACAGAAAAGGACAAAACATTTCCCAAGTCATTTTATGAGGCCAACCATTACACTGATACCAAAACTAGACAAAGAAACAAGAAAACTGTAGATCAATATCTCTTAGAAACACGTGTAAATATCAACAAAATATTAATTAGCAAATAGAGTCTAGATATATATATATATATATATATATATAAAGTCATGACTAAGTAGGGCTCCTCCCAAGAATGCAAAGCTGGTTTATCATTCAAAATTTCATCAGTGTAATTCACCATATTAAAACACTAATTAAGAAAAGTCATATATCATATTAACAGATTTAGAAAAAGCATTTGACAAAATTCAGCACCCACTGATGACAGGAACTCTCAGCAAATTGGCAATATAAGGAATTTAATTTAATGAAAGGTATATATTAAAAACCTACAGCTAACACCACACTTAATGCTGAGAGATTGAATACTTTATCCCTAAGATCAGGAACAAGGTTGGGATGTTCTCCTCACCACTCACTATTCAACAATGTACTGGAAGTCCTAGCCAGTGCAATAAGGCAAGAAAAAGAAAGGAAAAGCATACAGACTGGAAAAGATGATATAAAACTGACTATTCCTAGACAGCATAATTGTCTATATAGGAAATCCAAAAAACCTACAAAAAAAAAACTGGAATTAATATGTGAGTTTTGCAAGGTGACAAGAAACAAAGTCAACAAGCAAAAGTCAATTGTATTCCTGAATACCAAAATTTGCCAATTGGAATTTGATGTTAAAACCAGGGAGTGGATATGGCTCAGTGGTTGAGTACCTGCATCCCAGGTACAAGGTCCAAGGTTCAATCCCTGGTACCTCAAAAAAAAGAAAAAAAAAAAAAAAAAAAACACCATTCCACTTATAATAGCATCAAAGACACTACTTAGACAAAAATATAACAAAACATGTACAGGTTCTGTATGATAAAAGGTTTAAGACACTGATGATAGAAATCAAAGAAGGTCCAAATAATTGGAGAGATAAACTATGTTCAACACTGAAAGATCCAACATTATTAAGATGCCATTCTCCCTCATTTGATCTACAGACCCAACACTGTCTCAATCAAGATCACAAGATGTTAACAGGCTGATTCTAAAATTTAAATAGAAAGGCAAAGGAAGTATAATAAAAAGAAAATTCTGAAAAAAAAAACTAAATCAGACAACTCACATAACCCAATTTCAAGACTTACTATAAAGCTACATTCATCAGTACAGTGTGGTATTGGTGAAAGAATAGGCAAACTGATCAATGGAACAAAAGAGAGAACTCAGATATGACCCATGCAAATATAGTCAAATGATAGTTTACAAAGCTACAAAGGCAAATCAAAGGAGAAAGTGAAGTCTTTTCAACAAATGATGCTGGAACAACTGGACATTCATATGTTAAACAAAAATGAACCCTGACACATAACTCACACCTCATAGAAAGTAATTCAAAATTGATCCTAGAAATAAATATAAAACATAAACTTATAAAGGAAACATAGGTGGAAAATCTCCACGGAGAGTTCCAGGGAAGTTGGTGGATCCAGGACTGACTTCTCCAAGAACAGCTAGTTGGCAGGCAAAACTAACGGAAACAACTCTTCTGGGGCTCCAGAAGCCAGGAGAGTCCTGTACAGCATCCAGGGAAGAGCAGGACAAAGAGTATAAGAAATTGCAGTAAAAACTATGATTAATTTGTTCCACAGAAGAGGCAGTGACCAAAGCCCACTCTCCAGGTGAGCCATCTCGGGTCCAGTATCTGGCTGGCTGCTGCAGACAGAAAGGGATATGGCAGCCCTCCTCCTCAAAATGGAGGGGAGGTGGCCACACAGTGGAGAAGTGATCACAGCTTTTGAGGAGCGAATTTAGATTGCTAGGTCCTGGCTCAGCACTGCTGTTTAAGCCAGCCCCAAAGATGCAAAAGCCATTGTTTCAACACTGCTGCCAACAGGGGCAGAGCCAGTGGAGGTTTAAAAAAAAAAAAACAAAAACACTGCCTCCTTAGGGCTGTGGGGAGCAGTTTTCCAAAGAGCACCAACTGTGGGCAGGCCATGAAAGTACAACTCTGAGGAGGTGACAAAAAGGCTTTTGGGTATCTTTCCTGACCCTCTCCCCAGGGCCTTCTGGAACGCATCTGTGCCCCCTTTGTGGGTCCTTGGCCCTGTTATGGCTGGGATATATTGACTTGAGAAAGTCCTCTCTAGAGTGATGCTCTCTCAGAATTTGCTCTCCAGGAAAAAGCAACTAGAGGCAATGAGAGGAGATTTATATACACACAACACACACATACAGAGGTGGGGGAGACAAAAAGAAACAGAATAGATAATGATTCTGGGAGAAGGAACAGAGGAAAGGAGGCTTTCACCTGGGGATGAAACAATTGCACAAACAGAGCAATCTTAAAAATTAAGGGAGCAGATGTAGCTAAAGTGGTTGAGTGCCTGCTTTCTATGTACAAAGTCCTGGGTTCAATACCCAGTACCTCCTAAAAAAAATTGTACCATGTGCCCAGGGCAAGAATCAGATGAAGAAGAGCTGAAAAATGTGATCAGTTAAGCACAGGCAATTCTAAAGGTCTAGAACAAGTTGAACTAAGTGAGAAAAAAGAACCTTAACACAAAGCCAAACAACAATAAAACCCTAGGCAAGAGAGAGAAATTGACCATCAGAGTAAACACAACAAGATAATCAGATATCTAAATATTGGCAAAAAATTAAAAGCTGTATTAAGAATCAAGAAGATATGGCCCAGTCAAAGGAACAAATAAAAAGCTGGAGGAGATGCGGAATTTGGAATAACTAATCAAAGATGTTCAAACAAATCTCCTAAATCAATTCAAGGAGATGAAGGAAAATATGGCAAAAGAGATAAAGGATATTAAGAAGACACTGGGGGCCCAGCTAGATAGCTCAGTGGATAAAGAGCGCGCTGGGATACCACATGGGAGGCCCGGGTTCGGTTCCTGGGACCTCTCCGAGCGGGCAGACGGCCTTGAGAAAGGCAAGCCGCCGTGGGCGGGGCAGAGCCGTCGTGGGCAAGGCGGAAAGCCGCCACGGACAGGCAAAAGCCGCCACGGGCAGGGCAGGTCGCCTGCAAATCGAGCGCAGCCAGCCACCCGCGAACTGAAAAGCCGGCCGTGATGGAAGCAGAGGCCGCCCACAAGCGGGGAAAGCCGCGCCTGCGCAGTGACCAAG
>PVKH010038086.1:0-11386 GCA_004027955.1 Chaetophractus vellerosus | reverse complement strand
ACCCAGGACAACTAACAAAGAGATCATGATGGACAACTTTCATCCCAAGGAACAGAGACTGTCGGCTCCTGCAAGCAAGATAGTTGCATCCATTT
This sequence comes from Chaetophractus vellerosus, assembly GCA_004027955.1. Taxonomy (NCBI): domain Eukaryota; kingdom Metazoa; phylum Chordata; class Mammalia; order Cingulata; family Chlamyphoridae; genus Chaetophractus; species Chaetophractus vellerosus. Next base: position 11,291 of record PVKH010038086.1, on the reverse strand, counting down.
GCCCCATGAGATCTAAGCTCCCTCTCAATTAGTAGCAGAGTGGGCATCACTATCCCCAAATCCTCAAGATTGTGGGATGAACAATGGACTAAAATAGACTTATTATTATTCTACTACAGACTTATTATTATTCTAGCAATGGAAGAACTCTTATCATTGATACAAAGTCGGTGGCCACCAGAGGTTCTCAGGGATGGGAAAGAGAAGAATAGGTGTAATGTGGGGGCATTTTGGGTACAATGGAATTGTCCTGCATTACATTGCAGTGACAGATATAGGACATTGTATATTTTGTCATAACCTACAAAATTGTGCAGGGTAGAGGGTAAACTATAATATAAACTATAATCCATGGTTAGAAGCAATGTTTCAATATATGTTCATCAATTGTAACAAATATACCATGAGGAATGTTGTTGATGAGGGAAAGTATGGGGGGGTGGATAGGGAGGCATATAGGAATCCCTCATATTTTTTATGTAACATTTATGTAATCTAAAGCATCTTTTAAAAATTTTTTTAAAAATAGGTGACTTGTGGCAAGGATTTTGTGTAGCAAGCCCTGTGTTGCTAGCAAAGCTGCTGACAGAATTGAGGAGCATCAAGAGTCATGTTATTTAATTGCTGAAGCAGAGGAGGAATTAGCGCTGGCTTTGGTGTTGGGAAGTGGTTTCATAAAGGTGATCACCTTTCTTTTTATGTTTGAGGGTGGAAAGGGCATCACCGGTAGTTTCCTCAAGAGGCCAGTTTTCTGGTGAGATTTGGAGTAGTTTTTCTAGAAGAGAAGTCTCAGGTTTGTCTCTGCATACTTTTCATCTCCAGCTCTTCCTAATATTCTTTAACAAATCCCATTTTTGCAGTATTGAGATCAAGAGGATTTCCTTGTTGTAACTAAGTTCCCAAAAATAAACTTTAGTGGGACTGTAAGTGGTTGTAGATAATAGACCTTCAATAAAATGGGAAAATTGTAACTGGATATCTGTTCAGGTCAATTCTGAAAACAGTAAGAATGCAAGGAGCATGGGTATCAACATGCAACTTTAACATGCACGGCATACAGTGGTAAAATAAATAAGTGTATTCTCTGTAACTACTTTGAATAAAATAGAAGCTTAAAGCAAGACTGGTACAAGTACCAAGTGGCTATTCAAATAAAAGGCATAAGAGTATAGGAGTGATTGTTGTTTTTAATTGTTCTGGAAAGCTTCAAGAGAAAGAATGATATCCTAAATTATCTGTTCATGGCATAGTCTGAGAACCATGAAATCAGCATCTGCATTCCAAAAAACATTAATGCAGGCAAAATTAAGCTTAACAATTGAGTCTGTGAATCAAATGTATGTACAAATTTAAAGGTTTAGCAGGTTCCTTAATTGAAAGTTATTGCATTGATAAAGAAGAGTAAAACACTATGGTCTCTAAAATGTAATGAGGACATAAGGGAAGATTCAGAAAAATCAAATTTCCCTGGCTCAACAAAATTCACTGGGCCTCCATTGCCAAACTCCTTCTCTGCATAGTGACTCTTTTCCTGCCTTATTTAAAGACCCTGTAAAAAACTGTCTAAAGCAGCTACTGGCATGGAGAAGGCAATATCTATGCCTCACCCCCACTATCCCGTATTTCTAGACTTATAAATAGACCCAAATCCCAACATGAGCCTGATATAAGGGAGGGAGCATACAAAGAAAAGAAGATTTTCATAGCAATATACACCAATTGCATGGCTTTTCTAATGTGGATTAGCTGTACATTTGTACAATGTATTTGACAACAGATTCTGAAGATGATAGACCCAAGAGGAAGAAATATAGTTTTAGATGTGGTTAAATTTATTGTTTGAATGCACATAACAGAGATTCTAAATTTAGTGCTTTAACTGAAGCATCTGGAAGTAATTGATTATTAACAGATACTTGACTACAGTAAACTGGACTCATTGGTGGATTTATTAAATGAAACTGAAATGTCAGAAATTCTTTCATATGATTTGAGGAAATAGGGACCTTAGAATAGGTTATGTAAAACCTGCTCTCCCAAAAATTAACTATAGTCCTCAAGTGGTCACAGAAAACACTTTCCTCAAAAAGACATTGAGAATGGAACACCAGCGTGTCAGAAAAGTGCTGTAGTGGATGCTCTTGTTTAAGCATGAAAGGTAGATGAATGATGAGATTTCCACTGAAAATTATCCCTGAGAAAATGTAACAGATTTTAACTTCCAGAGGCAAAAGGGTAGTCAGTCACAGTAATAAGTAGCAGAGATCTTTGGAGGTACCCATTTGATCATGGAGTCTCAAGAAAAAGAAAGGTGGTCAGACACTGATCTGTTCATCTTTACACTTCCCAACAAAACAAAACAAAACAAAACAAAACAAAACAAAACAAAACAAAACAAATGCAAGCCTTATGAAAACCATCAAGATGTTCACAGTTTTTGACTTAATTTCCAGATCTAAGTCAATTCATGGAATATAAATGCTTTCATTTCTGACAGGTGAAAACTTGAAAGCTGTTATTCCCATTCTTGCAACAAGAGAAAAGCTGAACTGAGAAATCAATGACTGTTCTTGTACCTTTCAGGGATTTGAGGTGACAAGGCAAAATCTGGAGAGACAACCAAATACAGAATTCCAGCCAAGATCAGCTTATGTGAAACAAAAACCTCTGGAGCCATTAACTGGAAGGAACACTTAAATGGTAAGTTTGACTAATTGCTGGAGGCTGCAAGTGTATTAGCTTGAGAGTGAGGAAGTCCAGGGGGTCCTGGTGTGAGGGTGTGTGTACATGTTTGTTCAGATTTTATCTCCATGGAATTCTATCAGATTGTCGTGGTGATGATCCAAGGAAAAGTACCTTGTTTTCTGAGAGGGAGAAAGGAAGAGGAAACATTTTGAAAATGCCCAGAGCATGCTACATAACAAAGGCCTACCCTCCAAGTGAAAAGATTTTACCTGAGCCTAGATCTGAACTGGAGGAGGACATTTAGCAAGTTTGAGACAAACATGATTTTAATATATTAAATTAATAATAGCGTCAGTCATTTAATTTTTTTAAATCCTGATCCTTGTGTCTGTTCATTTATATATGCTCGTATATTGTAAAGGAACTTAGCAAAATCTGATTTATTTTGTGTGAATTCGGGAAACCTTCTGCTCACTGTATTTTGCCATAACTTGGGCATCAGAATCTTACTGATTGCTAAGACTAAATTTCAGCATTTCACAGTTAGTTGAGAGAGTTATTTATTAAAACTGAATGAACCTAAGAGAAGGATTTGTTAAGAGTATGTACTCTATTAAAAATTCTTACTTCATAATAGAATTATGTATGACAAAACGCAGACTGTGTAGTAAGTAACCACCTCCAATTCCTCTTGCCAAAGTGCCGCTATGGGAATAGTGGATCCTGTTGAAGCTGAATTCACTTACAAGTGCCCCGTACTTGCCCTGTACTGCTCTTGACTTAACCAGCTGCTCTGGAAAGTCTCAATTTTTCCACAGGGTTATTATTAATGTTTTCTTTTTTTATGCTGATGTACTTATTCAAAGTATGTTCTAAAAAATACTGAGTGTTCATCAATTTCAAGCTATGAAAGTAATTTCTTCCAGTCTGTTACATGAAATGTTGCTGGTGGCATTCAGAAAGTATAGCCATGAATCTCAATGACTTTCTTGATCACACTTCCTTAGAATGAAAAGCTTTTAGCATATATCCTAAATATGTTTATGTTTATTAATTTTTAAATTATATATATATATTCTACTGTTATTAGCTTTTATTTCTTTGGATATAAATTCATATTTCTCATAATCTTCTTGAGGATTTTCAATTTTCTGTTTTATTTCTTGTAATCATTATTGCTGGCATCATCTAACAGAGAGCTACCATTAGCTATAGGAAAGTGAATATGTTGCCATTTTTTAGTTGTGTGTGAATGCTTGAAATTTATCTTTTCTTTGTGGTTTCTTTCTAGTAGTCTTTTTTTAAGTTACATGTTAATTTTTAGGATCTGTTTTTTTTTTTTCAGAACTAATGTGATATATTTGGGAAATTCACCACAGTTTTAAAATATCTCATAGGAATATCACCTCCTGCTCGGAATTTGAGTTGAAATTAAGAATGGGACCAATTATTATCAATACCATTGCTTTGAGTAACTACCCTCTGCCTAAGATATTTTATCTTTCTCATATAAGCTCAACCCTGTGAAGAAAGAATTGGTCACAGGTTTTACAAGTGAGGAAATAAAAATTGCAAATAGATTATCAAAATATTCAAGCCAGCAAGGTAACGTAACAGAGCTGGGAATCAAAGCTGTCTGTCTGAGTAATAAAATCACTGTCCTTTTTCTTTGTGTGGCATACTAAGGACTTCAGATTTTATCCTGAGTTTTCCTGAAAAATATTGAAGGATTTTAAATAAAGAGTTACTTGATCAAATTATTACTTTTAGAAATATCTCTGTTTTTACAAATGTGAAGATTGAATGAGGATAAGAAAACAAGTTAAAATGATGCTTTAAAAATCCAGGCTAGAGATGATCTAAGACAAGGGCATGATATCTGGAGAAGAGGGAAAATGGGATTTTAGTCATAGAGATAGAATAATTTTTTAAAATCAAACTATATATATAGGGAAATATAAAGAAAGAATATAAGGGGAAGGGTAGAGCTTGATGAGATATTAAGCTTATTCTGGTATAGGTTACATTTGATGTGCCTAAAAAATATTCAATCTTAGAACAAAATGGTTGAAGGAATAAATGAATGAATATATGGATGAATGAATGAATGAATGAGATGCTTGCCAAGCAATTGGACATATATAACAGGATTCCACAGACTGTTCACAGCTGAAAATAAATTTTGGTGTTGTGAACTGATTTGTGGCTTTTGAATTAATTGGAATAGGTGAAATTATTAAGAAAGATTATTTGAATGCTTACTGGGTATCAGGTACTAATTTAAATCCTTTACAAATATGATCTAATTTAATTATTATGACAGCCAGAAACTTAATTATGAAGAAATTGAATGATGAAATTGATAGTTATGTACATAAACGTCTTTGAGAGAATGCTTTTCCCTTCTTCATGCATGTATGAAGTTAGCCTTTTAGTACACTAAAAATCATTGCTGTTAAGGAAGATTTGGTCATGGAAGACTTGGCTTCTTTGGGGACTATGCATGTTCAGATAAAAAAAAATCGATTTATAAGGATTGTGAACCTGGAAATATATTAAGACCTAGAAGTAATTGTTGATGGACTTGTGTCATTTTATTTATTATATTTTATTAATAGTAAAATTGCATTAACAAATTTTATATATGCACTTCCACTTATTGCAGTATAGAAATGGAGGTATGGGTTAATAAATTTTAACATGATGTATATAGTCATTTGTACTCTATTTTTATTGTGATATGTAAGAGCCTTGCATATAATTTCATCATTTATCTTATCTCCAAGCATGTATAATTGTAAGATTAATATCAAAAAGAAAGGGAAAGGAAGGAGCACAGATTAATGCTAGAAACCAACTTAACCACAATAGTAGATGTCACAGCTGAGGAGCACAATGTTAGAAATAAGAGCAAAAGAAGTATCTGTAGCCCCACAAAGAAAGTGGACTGTCCTTTCAATACAGAACTATCCCATAACAAATGAGAGAATGCAATACCCCAGTGATTTCCAATCTGGAATGATTTTGCCTCACAGGGAACCTTTGTCAATATCAGGAGAGAGTTTTGTTTGCCATGACTCGGGGGATGGGTAACCGGGATGCTGCTAAACCTCCACAATGCACAGGACATGCCCCCACAGCAAAGATTTGTCCTTCTGAAAATGTCAATATTACCAGGGTTGAAAAAAATCTGCTATAGCCTAAAGATTCAAATAAAAAACAATCTAAATAAATATCCACTCCAAAATAAATAACAGGTTGCCATCAAAACCTTTTCATCCAGAAATATGGTTGCTTTTTAAAATACACCTTAATTAGAGAATCATACAAGATAAAAATGAAAACAAAATCATTAGAAACCAACACAATCTAAACCACCTGTTTTCACCTATCACAAAAATTATTTTATTACTTTGTTAAATCTTATTTTTCAACCTTAGTTTAGAAAAGACGTTTGAAGAAGATGAAGTTAGGAATTATTCATATTTTCTTTTATTAAGAAATACAATTTTAATAAATACCTGAAAGTCTATTTAGTGGCACAGCATGAGTATGAGAAATAATTGCAATAGACTTATTTCTCAATCAATAAATTAATTCACATTAAGAAAGTTTCATCCTTGTTTTTCTTTCCAAAGAATCTAGATATTCCTTCACTATTGGGGGAAAAAAAAACACAACTAAGATATCTACTTCCCTCAATCCCATTCATTCATCCCAAAGAAATAAAAATTTCCTCAGGTGACCACCCTCATTATTGTTTAAAAGGCATGCTTCTCTGCAGCCTGAAAAGGATGAGAGAATCAGCAGAAAGATGTTTGTTCGTGCCTATTTTTCAGGTAATTGTAAATGGTTGTGGAACAGCTGTACCAGTGACGGAAGCTTTGGGCTGATGGAATGATTGCTGCCCAAAAAAGGAGATTCACCATGAAATATGTGGTTCTTTTTGCAGGACCACTGGGGTGTAAAAACAGAAATAATGTAAGTACTAAGATTGGGGGTGGACAATATTCAGACATTGGAAAATGGAAATTTTCCTATCCCTTTTTCTAATTAAAAGCAACCCTGCAGAGAGTATAACTCCCAAAATATATTCCTCACGTGAAAACAGACTAAACTTTGAACACATTAAAATACTGAATTTCTTATCTATCTATATTTATCCACATTATCTATCTTTCATCTATCTTATAATTTATCTATCATCTACCTATAAATCATCTATTTATTTATTTCTTTATTTTGACCTTTAACCACACAGATGAGAAACCCTGCAGTTGCTTTCAGAGTCGTTTTACTCTTGGCAAAAAGAGAATGTTCTTTTTATTGGCAAGGCTTTGCTTTTTATTTGCTTTACCTCCATAAAGGATACAATGGAGGAAAGGCAGTTTATTGTGACCAGGGAAGCACTGAGCCAACTCCTTTGTTTGGCACAGCTGGGAATAAAATAATCTGAAAGCAAATTATCTAGAGCAAAATACAAAAATTGTAGTCTTTTCAAGTGATACATTTATTTTTAATTAAACGTATTTTTGTCTTTCTAAAGTTGTGACACTTAGCAATTAAGCACTCTCAATAATTTAATCAACACTATGATCATACATAATCTACATAATTTACATAATCTATTCCAAAACTTTTTGCTTTATTTTTGATGCTTGAAATTAAATCATCTCTTTTATTGCTGTTGGTATAGGGTTGGCCGCTAAGAAGTAATTTTGAGTCTACCTGTGAAAGGTAGGATTATGTACCCCACCAAAAATAAGCTCTTAATTTTAATCTGCCTCCTTGTGGGTGTGAACCCTTTGTATTAGGACCTTTCGAATATGCTTTTAGTTAAGGTGTGGCCAACTGAATCAATAATATGGAATTAGTTAATCCATATTTCTGGAGGCCTTCCCAGATGTCACAAAACCAGAAAGGAGAGGACATCACTGTGTAAAGGGAGGCAGAAATTCAAGCCACGGAATCCTGAGGGCTGCCTGCAGCCAGCATCACAAGTCTACAGACTCCTGAAGAAAACAAACCCCACGGATATCTTGATTTGGGTCTTCTTCTAGCCTCAAAACCATGAGCCAATAAATCCTTGTTAAGCCAAAGCCAGTTTGTGGTATTTGTGGTAGTAGCTCTGGCAAACTGATACACTAGTCATTGTTCTGTAGTTTGGGAAGCCAGAAAAAGGAGCTTTATCTGTTGAGAATAGGTGCTTTAATTTCATTTAGGTTCAGAAGAGGGAATGTTCTGAGTGAAGAGAACAAAGAATCTTCTAAGTTCAACGGAACACATATTCATGTAAATGCTTGACTTTTGATGTTGAGCTTTGGGTAGAGTTGGCTCAATAGTCTTTCTGGTCACTTCAAAGGCCTGGGTTATGATATGGAGTCTTAAGGAAATTGAAAGTAACAATCACTAAATAAGTATTATCACAAATTCCTTTGACAACTGTACTTATTTTCCTCTCATTCAAGATAATTAAAATCCTAAAACACATATTAAATCTCAAAGAGGCTAATTTTTGTAATATGTTCAATCTTATTTTATTAATTGTTAGATTTTGCTAAAATAAATGAATAAATAAATAAAAGAACAGCTAGCTTTGCTTAGTTCAGTGAAAAGATGGTTTTTCTGTCAGGAGACCAGAGTTCCAATTTCTGCATTGCTTTTCTGCGTAATTGTCATTGTCTCCATTTACCTCTGTTTCTCAGTTTTCCCATAGGCAAAATAGGGATAACCTTTGTCTTTTTTTGTCTCAAGTCAATCCTAGAGTAATCTTGATAACATATATATTTTTGGTATTAGATTATATAAAATGAAATTTTAGAAAATATTTGGGGAATTATATTTTAGAAAATATAATAAACACCAGAACTTTATATATCTTTTTTTCATAAAACTAGCCTTTCCCATTTATCCCACTTTTCTCAAGTACTGTCCAGTTTTATAGAGCTTTAATGCTGAAAAGGCTAATTCAGATTTTTTCTCTTTTTATTACTCATATAGCAAGTAAAATTGCTTATGACTATTTAGAAACATAAAATTATTTCAAATAAATTTAAAGGTATTATTTTTAAAACTTTTTTGAAATTTTTATTCATGTCATTAAAACAAAGTCCTTCAAATAAGATTTAAATTTTAATGTAATTGCATTGCTGTCTATGTAGAAATGATGGATTGAGTCAGAGCTGATTTCTCTATTTACAGAGTTGAAAAAGACAGTCATAATTTCAATGTCTCAACATCCTGATTTGCATAAAGTTTTCTAATAAAGAAATCTGGACATCTTTGAATCATTCGGTTTCTTTTGTTGTTTATAAATGGTAACAAAACAAGTTTTCCAAGGGCAAATATAGCCTGAAGAAGAATTTAGCTATTATCAGTATGGGGGTTATTTTATGAACTATCTGTTGAATTTCCATTTTCCAAAGGTACATTACACAAATCTCCAAGGTTACATGCTCTCCGAGGCACATTTGTAAGTATCTGCAAGGTTTCCATTTTCCTGACAAAAAAAAAATTACAAATGCCATGCAAGAATGATTTCACATGGAGAGTTGAGGCAGACATCAGAATTCTCTTAGGTAATAGTTGCAAATGTTTATGCTAATAGTAGATAGCTTTTCATTTTTAACTTTAAAAATCAGGTTACTAAATTTAGTGGATTTCTTTAGTTTCCAATCTCGTTCTTAAAAAGAGTACAAACATTTGAATAATGGATAGGGAAAGAAAGCCTATGTTCACTTTGAAAGTATATGTTTTAAAACAAAATGCAGCAGTCAGGTTCACCAGGGAACTGTTGTGTTCCCTATTTCATTTCAGTAATGAAGAGAAGAGTTGCCATCTGGCCACTTCAAATGTATGGAATTTGTGCTTCTACATATAAATGATAGCATATAGAGAGGGAGGTTTACAATTGAATACATATTCCTAGAAATACTTAGAGAATCCAGTTTTCTCAAAATGTGCATTCTCTGCCTCATCCAACACATTGCTAACTCTAAAATATCAAGATAAATATGAAGTCATTTTTATCTATCAAAAACATCAACATTCAAGGATACAGTTTTGAAAATTGAGTTTGCCTGATCATTTCTTTAAAAGATAACTAAACATATAACATATATGTATTTTTAAAATAACATACATTTTATTTTTTTAAAAGATACTTAGATTACATAAATGTTACATAAAATATACGGGTTGTTCCCATATGCCCAACTCCTTATCCCTCATACATTTTCCCACATTAACAACATCCTTCATTAGTGTGGTACATTTATTACAATTGATTAACACATTTTGGAGCATTGCCTCTAAGCATAGATTATAGTTTATATTGTAGTTTACACCTTCTCCTGTACAATTTTGTAAGTTAGGACAAGATATATAATGGCCTGTATCTGTCATTGCAATGTCATTCAGGACAATTCCCAGGTCCTGAAAATGCCCCCATATTACACTTATTTTTCCCTCTCCCTCCCTTCCAGTGGCCACTGTCTCCACATCAATGATAACAGTTCTTCCATTGCTAGAATCACAATAAGTCTATAGTAGAATAACAATAAGTCTACTCTAGTCTATATTTTATTCCCCAATCCTGAGGATTCTGGGATGGTGATGCCCACCCCACCTCTAATTGAGAGGGGGCTTAGATCCCATATGGCTGATGAATGGGACTCTCTTGCTTGCAGTTGTAGACTCTCTCAGTTCCTTGATATAGTCATTATCCATAATCATCTCCTTGTTAGTTGTCCTGGGAGAGTCAAATGAACTGCAGAGTTGGTGCTGTAATTCTGTTGAGATTCAGGCCCCAAATGGCACATGGAAAGCCCAAAGATTTAAGTCTCTTGGACATATGCCTATCCCTTCTAGTACTTGCTATAGGTTCAAATAGAAGGGGAAGAAGAGCCATGTGTAGGAAAACCAAAACTGACCCCAACTCTGTCACACTGGGGAGCATAAATTACAAAGTAGTGTCCACTACCAGGGCACCAAACTCTGCTGTCTGCCCTGTCCATAGTGTCAGGAGTCCTATTTGAGGCAATATTTACTTTGCCAGTCAATGAGATCCTGCTGAGTTGTGCTTAGGCGTAAGTTCTGGAATGACTTCCCAACTCACTTTGAAGTCTCTTAGCCATATAAACTCATTTGTCTTTACCTTTTCCCCTTTTGGTCAAGGTCTTTTTCCAGTTGCATTGCTACTTGGTACTGGGTAGTAATCCCTTGGTGTCAGGGAAGCTCATCCCCCGGAGTCATATCCCAAGCTGGGGAGAAGGTAATGCATTTCTATGCTGAGTTTGGCTTAGAGAGAGGCCACATTTGAGCAACAAGGAGGATCTCAAGAGGTAACTCTTAGGCTAAGTTTCAATTTAAAAATTAAAGGTTCATAAATACAGTCATGACTATTATGGGCCCGTCAATGGTCCATTCTCCTTCACTAGTCATTGCCCCTGTACTTGAGAGGTTCTTGCTGTCCCATTAGAGAATGTGACAGAGCTCCCCAGGACGGGAATTCTATATTCTTTTGGCTAATGTGTGAATCTTCACCCACTGTGACATTGCCCCATGAACACTTGAACACATTCATATGCCTTATAGGTTATGCCCCA
>PVKH010038085.1:0-11373 GCA_004027955.1 Chaetophractus vellerosus | reverse complement strand
GCCCTGCCCGTGGCGGCTTTTGCCTGTCCGTGGCAGCTTTTTGCCCTGCCCACGGCGGCTCCGGCCCGCCCATGGCGGCTTGCCATTCTCAAGGCGGTCTGCCCGCTAGGAGAGGTCCCCGGGAACCGAACCCAGGGCCTCCCATGTGGTTTCCCAGCGAGCTCTTTATCCACTGAGCTATCTAGCCGGGCCCCTTCATAACATTTTTATTAAAATTCCTTTAAAACAAAATTAGATGTTTCCTTAAAGTTGCTTTTATAGTTGAATATTTTTTAACTTAATAAATTAATCATCTTCTTCCTGCTCTGAGCTAAGATAGCCTATGAAACTACATAGATGCCTGATTTACGGTGTGTTGCTTAATTATTTGAATAATTTTGCTATAGTAAATGTGTTTTGTTTGGTTTCTTAACTTTTCATATAATATTTTATTAAAGGCAAAATTCATCCCTTAATGCCTACATTTATTTATGAAAACTTGTAAATATATTAATATATAATATCTGCTTTTTTACTGGCTACATTGGAAAGAAAAATAAATGTATTTTTTCTCTTTTTTAAGACTTTAAAAATTGCTGAATGTAGAACACAGAAATTGCCATATTGATCCTCGATTTTCTAGAGGATGTTTTTCCTGTGCATGCGGTAGCTGGTGAAGGGGAGGGAGATGTTGTCTGTGAGGTTACCTACTCGAATTTCTGCCTTAGATTATTTAGAGATACATTTCAGATCATTTTAGTTTTCTTTAGTAACCTTTCTTTAATGGCATTAGGTAGTAAGGTTTGAATGCTTTTCTAATTTTTGATACTTTTTGTTTATGAAATATACAAGATTTTATTATCAACACCTAGAAATTTATTATCATATACTTAAGGGAAAAGATGAAATAGTGCTTGATCTCAGTTTGCTTCAGACTTCAGGACCTGCTCTCTGTTTTTTATATTGAGAGTTTGCAACTAAATCCTGTTATACTATACAGGAATTTTTTTTTTTGAGGTACCAGGGACTGGGGATTGAACCCCAAACCTTTTATGTGGGAAGCTGATGCTCAACCACTTAGCCACTTAGGCTTCCCTGAGTTGGTTTTTTCATTTGTTTTGCTTGTTCGTTTTTATTTTTTTCAGGAGGAACTGGGAACCAAACCCGGGACCTCCCATGTGGGCGGTGGGCGCTCAACTGCTTGAGCCACATCTGCTCCCTAATACAGGATTTAATTGTAAACTAAATTACTGTTCATACATTAACATGTTCCTATGAGTATTCATGATAAATATATATATTCATTGATATTGTTATTTGCTGTAGAAATTTCTTAATCAGTTTTAAATAGAATAATAATTTTAAAAGGTGATGTTTATTAAGCTAAAGATTATATTTTGTAATTTACCGTACATATTTTTGTCACCAAGAATATTATTTGTTCAAAGGATTCTATATTCTTTTCTATTTAATTTTCATGTTTACATTCATTTTTTGAAATAGACCGTTAGTGTTTTAATGTATATCTCTATTTCAGAAAAATTATAAAAATGTTAAAATATACTGATCATTTTAATTATTGACTTAAACAATGTTCTATGAACTTTAGACTCAGAGGAGGAATTTTTTGATGCACCATGTAGTCCTTTGGAAGAGCCTCTTCTATGTCCGACTAGAGTTAAAAACAGAAAGGTTCAAAAGCAGGATTGTTCCAAAAATATGACTGAGTATAAAATACGATTTGAATTACCAGAGGTATGTATCATGGCAAAATTAATGTGGCTTATTTAAATAGTTGGTCATTTTTACTCTTTACAGCTCATTTTTGTCTCATTGCTGATAGGCACTATTGTTTTCGTCCTAATTGAGCTAAATCCAGAATTTGCTGCTTTTTTTCCTCTTTTGCTTTTCACTTCCTTGAGAAACACCTGAATTAGGTGGTTAGATGAGATTGTAGGTATTCAATACATATTTATTGAAAATAATTATATAATGTGTCTGTTGTATGTGTATGTAAAATCTCTTCTAAATTTTAAATACATAAAATATGCATTTACATAATATCTGTACCTCATATATCCATATAAAATCACCAACCACATAAAAAATGTTCTGTTTTATGTAGTGGTTGTTTCTTTTTTCTTTCTTCTCCAGGTTTTGATTCAATTTTATCACCTTGTTGGAGATTGTGAACTACCTGTGGTAGAATTTGATGTTTTAGGATTAGGGACAGAAATTGAGCTTAGAACATTTGATGTGAAAGCAAATGCCTTTTTGAAAGAGTTCTGCTTAAAATGCCCAGAATACTTGGGTAAGAATCTTTACTTTTTAAAATAAGTAAATTAATTTGTTTGACTACCTACTAGAGACAAGGCTTTGTATCAGTACATGTTTGCTAAAACATTCTCAGAGCAAGAATTAATCTTTATTCATTATGAATTAATCTTTGACTCCTGTCTTATAGTTGGGTATCCAGAGGGATAGACCAGAGAGGAAATGAAGATACTTTTTTTCATTAGGGAAATTAAATATTCATAGTTCAACGTTAACTCTACATAAGTGAATACTACAACACGGAATTAGATTTTATTGCTGCTGTAACAATTTATCACAAATCAGTGGCTTAAAACAGCACCAGTTTATTATTTTATAATCTGTAGGTCACAAGTTTAATACTAAAATTAAGGTGTCAGTAGGGTTGCATTCTCTTTTGGAGGTCCTAGGAGAGAATCCATTTCCTTGCTTATTTGGGTATTAGCAGAATTCAATTCCATGCAGTTTATATTTCCATTTCCTTGCTGACTGTTAGGAGGAGGCCTCTTAATTCTTGCACATAGCCCTCTACATCTCAGAATCAACAGCAGGGTGTCAGATCCTTCTCATCCTGCTATCTCTCTGACCTCCTCTTCTGCCTTTCTTTTCTACTTTAAAGAAAACATTTGATTAGATTGGATCTCTCCCCTCCCATCTCAATAATCCAAGATAATCTCCCCCATTTCAAGGTCCCTAACCTTAACTACATCTGCAAAGTACCGTTTGCCATATAAGGTACCTATTCTCAGGTTTTGAGGGATTAGAGCATGGATATCTTTAGGCGGGTGTTATTCTGCCTACGACAAACACTATATGTCTCTGAATCAAAAAAAAATATATGATCTTAAGAAATATTTGTTTATATGTTAGGCACTGAGGAGGGCACTATTTATATTTTCTCTTTTGCTCTTTTTGGTTTTTCCTTGAAAGTTCTGAATGATAGAGGGAATTGTTAAGACAACGAACTATCTAATAGTTTGAAAAAACTCCTTTGCAACATAATAACATTATATATGACATAGAAGTGATATTAAAATTTTTTAGAAAAATTAAAGGTTCTAGTGCTTAACCTTTATTTTTGAGACAAAAGGAATATAATTCTACTTATATGTATATAAGGTCTTTATTTTTTGGCTATCTTAAATTCCATTGTTCCCTCGAATGACTTACTAATGTTTATTCAAGTTTTAAATAGAAGCTATCTTACAAAACATTTTAAATTCATTTAGGACGTTTTTCCCCAGTAAGTTGAAATATTGAAAATAAACGAGTTGTAGAACTAAACTAAAAGTGAAAATTTAAATATTAATTTACCTGTGGGGAATTAAGAAAGGTAAAGAATATGCCTATAAACATCTCTAGGATTTAAGTAGGCCGTCCTCTCTGGGAACCCATTCTCAGGCAAGGAAGTCAGTTAATTAGTGTCATGAAAACTTCCTTTTTATACTTTGGAGCCCTGGATCAAATCTGATCTCTGTGCTTCAGGATGCATTTTATGTGGCCTGAAGTTTAGTCTGTGGATATGAGTTATGCATTTTGGGTCCATATTCTACATTTGTGCTGTAACCTTTGAGTCCTTGAGTGTGGTAGATTGTATTTATGGTTGTCTGTGCCAAGGAAACTATCATACATTGTTATACTTTTTATATCAATAAAAAGTATATGGTAATAGGAAAAAAATAGTGAAATAACTTTTCAGTGTCCTATAGAGATCCAGAGGTATTAGACCAGCTTTAATTTTTTTGTTTTATTTGTTTGTTTGTTTGTTTTCCCAATTGTAAAGGATAGGAAAACCCTTGCTCACAGAATACAGGATATACAATTATCACTGCATCTGTTTCTCTAATATACTTGCTTCTGTGTTTTCAGAGGGAGTGGGAATAGTACAATTTCTTGCACAAAGTAAATGACTAGTAAGTAGTTGTTGAGTGAATGAATGTGTGAAAAAAGTAGGGATCGTCTTAAGAGTTGGAGGTTCTTAAGGGTCTTGTACCAGCAGTAGGAGGCTGGGATATGTGCAAAGTACTTGGAGGACTCTGGATTTGTTGCATTTTTTCCTCAAGAAAAGTACAATTAGTATGTAGTCCTTTCTTCCAGAATCTAGAAATTAACTTTTAGCTGCCATAAGTAATTTAGTGATGATAATTTTAAAGGCTTTACACAAAATACTCTTCTACAGCAGTTCCCATTTGTTTTCTTAGGTTGTGAATAGAATTAGTATACAATCTCTGAAGACTGATGATGTGTTCTTGGCTTTATTGTAATCTAAACTAATATACAGAAACACTTAATTTCTCATCACATACCTGATCTATCTTCTCAACAACTGGCTTATCAAGAACTTCCTCACTATTTCTGTGACTCAGGGCCAGAATTCTGTACATGGCCTTTCTTTGTCCCTAGTAGCCATTCTGACTTTTCTTTGATTTCCTTTACTCCTACCTGGCTTTAGTGTGGTTTGAGACTTTACATTTGTGGCAGATGATAAATGAAAAAATTGTGATAAGATGTTAGAATTTTAGAGTTTAAAATAAAGGAGGGACCTGACTTGGGTAAGATGGAATGGAATACTCAAAACAGATACAGGAAAGCCTTCTTTCCCCACTCTATATTCATTTATATTGCCTACATTTATTTGCAGTTAGTTTTCTTATGCAAGGATATCTTTAATATTTATTTTTAGATAAAAACAAGAAGCCAGTTTATGTAATTACAACACTTGATAACACAATGGAAGATCTGCTAACGCTGGAATATGTGAAGGTAAGCAGTTCCAGTTACTTTTGCTTGATATAGTAAGTGTGGTGCTGAAACAGTATAATGAAGTTCTGTAAATTTAGTAATATTCTGCATTGCTTTCAATTGTTTAATCTTCATTCTAATATGATCTCTGTAGCTCCTAAAACTTTTAAGTATTTTTTGTCTCATCACCTTCTATTAAATAGTTGTCATTTATAAATACTTCATATAGCAAAATTGTAACAATCCTATGTTGTAAGTACAAATGACCTGCTGTTTGCTTTTTTCTCCATCAGGATATTAAAAAGAAAAACTTTTTTAGTCTTAATGGACTTTATTATGGTATGTGATGTGAGATGACACTTTAACTTGGTTTCCCACCCTTGTCTAAAGTTACTTAATTTTCCTAGTCAGTGACTCCATTTCATCACATAATAACTTTATTTAATGTATATTGGCCTATTTCTATTTATTCTATTTCTATTTATTCCCGTTTCCATTGACCTAGAATAATTTAATGATAGTAATTACAGTTTTATGTAATATAATTCTATTAATTATTATAAGTTAATAATTACGTTTAAGACTGTTTTCCTGCCTGGTGTTGATATAGATAAATACGTTTGGCTTTTTGTTGTGTGCATTAAGTAGCTTTTAGATTCCAAAAGAGTTATAAGTCTAAAGAAAACATGGATATTTGGATACTTGGTATATGATTTTGTCACAGATTTTGTGTTTTATAGGATGAATTAGGAAGGACCTTACAGATTTGTTGGTGACTAATTGTTCTCTGCACTTATAATATCTAACATTTTCACTTGATAATAAGAATGATAATGTGTAACATTTATTCAATGCTTGCTTTGTACCAGAGAGGCCCATATTTACCAACTTTCTTTTGTTCTGATGAAACAATTTTGTTTGTTTAGGTAATTTTGTGTGTGTGTGTGCGTATGTGTGTATATATATGTGGAAAAACTGGAAAAATTATATAAAGGAATACTACGACCATTATGTAGTTGTATATGCATATGTATTCATAAAATATCCTAACATATGCTTTCTTTTTGATAGGCTGAAAAGAATGCATCAAACTTGAAAAGTGCCTATAACAATGTTGTACAACTGGTTAAGGTATGAGTGGAAAGTAATTTGTTTGCGTTAGATGTTGTATCTCTAAGTTGATGTATTATGAAAATTATTCCCTAGCTAGAATTATAAGATCCTTGAGAATAAAAATGGAATATTATACATTATGTCTTTTATGCCACAATGCATATTATCTTATACAGAGCAGGCAAGCAAATATTTACTGACCTATTACTAAAATTAGCTTTGTTCTTTAGGTGAATTTTTCCTCTTTGGATATTCATTTACATACTGAAGCACTTTTGAACACAATGAATTATTTTAATAATATCCTTCCACCATCGGAGGAAAAATTAGCCTCAGTTTATGTTGCGGAGAATGAAGACAAAGGAGATGTCATTAAAAAAATATGTACGTTTTTTTCACTAAACTTCACATTTTTTTACCAAGTGGATCAATAAATTTAGGCTCTGGCATTCCTATTAAGTTACAATATTGGCTTTAGAATTCTAGCTCCTAGATTAAGATCTAGAAGGATTCATTGTATCCTGGATTAATTTTAGAAAATAATGGTAAAGGAGGCTGATTACTTCTAAAGAAAATGCGGTTTTTATCATAGAATTGGTTTTAGGTGAGTATTCTACTGTAGAAGTATTTGATTTAGATTAAAATTCATGCATTTAATATGATTAGTTTAGTTTAGGAAAACGTGACTAACAAAAGATTCAGTTATATCAGGGTACTTTTTCCCCCTGAGTACTTTTTAAGCAATGAAAAGTTGCAGTTTTCATGATGACACATATCACCTAGTAATCATTAAATCTCAAGATTTGTGATTTTACAGCTATAATTATTTAGTTTCAAATGTTTAGACTTCTCTAGGAAGACTGCTTAGTTTTTTTTAGTTGCTTTTGTTTGGCTTTGTTTCATTAGATTTTGTTTTCTTTTAAGATTCCCTATTTGGTAGGGAATACCTCACTTGCTTTCAATTCAGTTGAAAATCAGGTTTTCTGTAGTCTCATTTTTTAAATTGTGATATTTCATTTATTTTATAAGTGTAGTGAGTTAACTACTAAAACTTTTTCCTTATGTTTTACATTATGATTTTTTTTTTTTAGCTTCTAAAGTATCCAGGAACGAAGATATTATCGCCTTGCAGATTTTAGCAGAATTATCATGTTTACGGATCTTTATTCAAGATTTGAAACGTGAAATTTCTGAAATTAAGATTGAAGGTAATTAAATTCAGAAAAAAATTAATTCAAAACTATTAAATGAAAGAAAAGGCATCTATTCATCCTTTACTTCCCATAGGACTTGATTCTGAGGTGATTATGAGACCATCAGCAACTGAAATAAATACAAAACTAAGGAATATAGTTGTTTTGGATTCTGATGTAAAGGCTATGTACAAAAAGGTATGGATTCCTTTTTATTAATTAATAGTATATCATTAAATATGATTATCCTTTAAATATGAGTATCCTTATACTTAGGTATAAGTTACATAGAAAGTTGTCTGATTTTGGCAGTGTGGCTTATTGGAAAGTACATGGACTCTGGAGTCAGACATAATTGGGTTCCTATTTCTCCTCTACTCCTTACTAGCAGGTAACCTAATCTCATTCTATTTTGATACTGGAATCAAAGTAAAGGAACAGGACGAGGGATTAAGGGTCAAGAATACAACTGTGAATGAGGATTACAGTATCTCATAAATGAGATTAAATAATCCTTTTGGAACATAGTTGGAGCAGAGGGAGGAGTTAATGCTTTTTTCACTTTTTTTGCTCCTTTCTTCAACTACTGTGAATTTTTTAATATGAAATATGAAAATATTTCAACATCAGAGAGTTTCAAGTCAGACTGAATAAATTAGTTTTTGTTTTTTTTTTGTTTTTGTTTTTGTTTTTGGTTTATTTTCATAGCTACTTACTGTTTTATTTATTTATTTATTATTTATATATCTATATATATTTTTAAGATACATTGATTACACAAATGTTACGTAGAGACTCCAGGAGTGCCCATATGCCTCCCCCCCACCCCTCCCACAACCCCACACACACACACACATCCTTCAGTGTGGCATAACGGCTGTGATAGATATACACATTTTGGGGCTACTTACTGTTATAACTGTTATAATATTGGGAGTTCTTTGAACTGGATAGCTAGTGGTTGAAAACTTACTGAGTGCAAGGCAGAAAGATTCCTAGACTAGGTGCTGCTGTGAAGTTGGACAGGTAATTTTTGAGCAATGAAGCATCTAGGTAAAATGTTGTATTTAAGGGAGTGAAGAGATTATCAATTAGTAGTATCAGGATAAGCTGAGGTACTTGTTAATCAGGAAGTTAGAATTTGGAATGTAGAGGGGAAAAGGGAGATAGATGAATGGGCTTGGCCAATACAGACAAGATACAGTGATGAATTTATGGAAAAACAAAATCCTTCTTCCTTTATTTTCTTATTATGTCTTGTTAGCTTGAGGTAAAAAAAAAAAACATCAAAGGGGGAAGGCCCATAGGAATTTAAGGAATCTGAAATTTTCTGGAAGCCATGGTTTGATTTGTTTCTATTACTTTTACTTTTTAAAAGTTAGATTATTAAAGCATTTAAGGAGCAGATTATCCATTTTATTTTCCATATCTATATTAAGTAAAGCATGCAATGGAACTGATATTATAACCCAAGCCATTGACTTTTTTCTCTTTAATATATCTACAAGCTTAAAAATTCAAGTTACAGGGAACCAGCTGTGGCTCAATTGGTAGAACCATGGTTTACCACATGGGAGGCCCCGGGTTCAGTTCCCGGGGCCTCCTCAAGAAGGCAGGCCGCCTCGAGAAGGCAGGCCGCCTTGAGAAGGCAAGCCGCTGCAAGCTGGCAAGCTGCCGCGAGCAGGCAAACCGCTGCGCGGTGAGCTGACTCGGCGGGATGCCGCAGCAGGGGGAGACAAGCAGACACAGAAGAATGCAAAAGCAATGAACACAACAAGAACAAGCAGCAACGGGGGGATATATAAATAAATAAAAATAAATCTTTAAAAAAAAAATTCAAGTTACAAAAAAGTTGTAAAATGAAAACAGTCTTTTTCTCACTACTGTATTCTTGACCCTTAATCCCTCGTCCTGTTCCTTTACTTTGATTCCAGTATAAACATGCTTTTAAAACAAACTACCTTGTTCCATAACTCTCCATATGTCAAAGAGTTAGAGAGACATAAGTTTTTTGCTCTAAGTCTGAATTGCTAATAATTATGCCATGACACACTATTGTGGGCTGAATGGGTTTTAGGTATACTAATATATTGAGACCCTTAGCCTTCTGGGCAGTTGGGTAAAGGCTCGCATACCTGGAGTTTTCAGACTATTTTACTCTATCCCAGAGCAGCATTTTCCATTAGCCTAGAACCACTATATAACTACTGTCATTCTCTATGTGTATTATAAGGTAAAAAGGATTGGGGGAGCATTATTCTAGCGGACCTGACATTCTCATGAAATAAGATATCATAATAAGTTAGTTACTTATCTTTTCATAAAAAAGGTGTTTTGAAAGTGAAGACTTAAAAAAATATCCAGTTATTAATACTTGTTAAATTTAGATGATAGGTACCCCAATATTTCTAACTCTTCTCTACTTTTTTGGTATCAGAGTAATAAGAGCCTTCTACAGTGAGTTAGGAATTATTCTCTATTTTTAGACAGATTTGTGTAGATTGGTATTATTTCTTCCTTAAATGTTTAATAGAATTCACCAGTAAAGCCATCTGATCCTGAGGTTTTCTTTGGGGAAAGATTTTTAATTACTAATTGAGTTTCTTGAATAGGTATAGGTCCAATCAGGTTTTCTTTTTCTTCTTGAGTCAGTTTTGGTAATGTCTTTTTTTTTCCTTTTTTGGAATTTGTTATACGTATGTGTTTTTGTCATATTGTTTGCATCTTTTATTAAAAAATAAGGTGAGTCTTCTTATTGAGCTCCTTTCTGTCGGTTGGTGGCAGTTTATGGATTCGCACGAGAAGAGACAGTTCACAGAGCTAGCCTGGTTTTACCTATGTCTTCAGAGGTATATTTTGCTGCTTTGTGATGCATTAAAAAAAAAAAAAAGGTGTTACAAACTCCTTTATAAGATTTATATCCTTGCCTGTTCTCCTCCATGCTTTTCATTAAAGTTTTAACCACATATATTTGCATCCTTTATATTTATACTAACTACTGAAAATTTTTCCTTTACCGTTTACATTATGATTTTTCTTTTTGCAGCTTTTGTAGTGTTTTTTAGACATATGTTTTATTTTGAAATATAACCTAAACAAAATCATGTATATAAAATTTAAAAAACAACATTAAAACAAACACCTTTATACCCAATCTAAGTAATTGAACAATAGAACATGAGGTCACCTATATGCCCTTCCTTAAAGGCATTCTCTGGTCTTCTTCCAGAGTTAACTATGCTCCTGCTTTTTATGTTTTTCATAAATTTTACTGTGTATGAATCCTTAAATAATACATTTTAAAATGTTGCCCCTTTTAGGGGAACCTGATATATTCTTCTGAGTCTTGCTTTTTTTCCCTTAATGCTATATTTTTGCAATTTATCCCATATTGATGTATGTATGTTTATAGTTCATTTATTTTCATTACTGTATGGGATTCCAGTGTATAAATACACCATAGCTTATTTATTCATTCTCCTATTGATGGATATTTGAGTTGTGTCTTCCTTTTTGCTTTTATGAACATTGTTCCCTATAAGCTTTCTTGTTCATGTCTCCTGGTAGTTCTTGTACATATCTCATGTAAGAGTTCTTATACATTCTGTTTTTTGAGGTGGATGTGTGCATCTATTTCCAGGAGCAGTGGAAGAGATCTGCCATGTTTCACATCATTGCCAAATGCTTGGAATTGTCAGATACTAAATTTTTGATCACCTGGAAGACATAATATGGTTTTCAATATATATTTTTTCTTATGAGTCATGAAATTGCACATCTTTCCATATATTTAGAGGCTATTTATGCTTGCTCTTCTGTGAAATTTCTGTTTAATTTTTTTTTTTTTTTTTTTAAAGATTTATTTATTTTATTACATATCTCCCCTTCCCCCCCGTTGCGGGGACGCGCCGAGACTTGGTCACTGCGCAGGCGCGGCTTTCCCCGCTTGTGGGCGGCTTCTGCTTCCATCACGGCCGGCTTTTCAGTTCGCGGGTGGCTGGCTGTGCTCGATTTGCAGGCGACCTGCCCTGCC
>PVKH010038084.1:0-11377 GCA_004027955.1 Chaetophractus vellerosus | reverse complement strand
AATACCCAATATTATAATTTTTTAATTTCTGTTGACATAGAACCCAGCTCCCTGTGCCTCTAAAGTAATCTGTGACGATGCCTTGTAGCCCTCACTTGACTTAAGTGAGAAGCTAAAAATCCACCTCTATTCCTTCATCTGTCCTCTACTCCCCTCCCTTCCAACTGTGAGGAAAGGAGGGAAATACCCCATATAAGATTCTCCCCCAAACATCTTAAGTAACTTCAGGTTACATTATGAACAAAGGATTTTAAACTCAGTTTTGGAAATTCTACATAGGTGGTGAAATAGCCAAGCTTGGAATATGGGGATATGTGGCTATTTTATTATTATTAGCCTTTGGGCCTCAGTTAAAATTATGAAGAAAAATGCCCTCTTATATATATTTAAGTGTATTTTTTTCTGAATAAGTTTGATCAAAGTTGTCATCAAATTCTCAAAAGGAACTCCAACCCAAAGAAAGGTAAGACTGATTCACTTTTTTATTTTACTTTCTTATCTATATCTCTAGGCTGTCTTTTAAAGAAAAAAAAAACAGAAAATAAAATAAAAGAAACTGCTTTTTTTTTTCACTATATTTTCCTTAGGACCTAACACAATGATGAGCACATACAAAGTGATTAAAAATAAAATGTAGAATGAATGATTGTTTGTATCAATTAATCCAAGTCTGATTAAGTTTCACTGGTACGAACATCCTCAGGAAAGCATATTCTATTTTATTTAGTTTATAGATTTAAAATATATTCATTCTCTCCTGAGATAATTATGAGTTTATATTGGAGAAGAATTGAAAAGCATTTGGATAATTTACTTTCATTAATTATCTAAGACCTTGAGCTAATGCTACCTTATCAATGTTGCTTTGCTATCGAGAAGGGACAAAATGTCCTTTCCAAAAATATTTTCACTATGAACTATTTAATAAGTAAAAGTGACAGTCATGATTGTTGAGGAATTTCATTATTACTTCAAATTCAGTCTCACATAAATCATTTCATGATCGGTTATTTTACAACTGGAGAATGAAGAAGACACAGGCAATCAAATATAAGAAATAAAACAAATATGGATCTGATAAATCCAACAGTGCCTTACATATATCTACCTTGAAAAAGTAGATAATTGATTTTTTTGGACATTTCCTTTGTCTGCTTTATTTATCAGAGGCTTATCTGTGGCAGACAGACAGCTCTCAAGTTCATTTTCTCTTCAATATTCTTTACATTTATAAAGATGCATTCGGTTAATCATCATTCTCCATTTATCTGGATTATGCATTCATTTTCAGGAGTAGGTCATTCTCTATCACCATAATTCTTCTGTAAGGCCATGTCAAAAAAATTATGTTATGTTAGGTAGAATAAAGCAGAATTGATACATGGTTCTAAGGATACAAACCTTAACCTTTTCTTAAACATGTTTATACTGTAATGTTCATATTCATACTGGATTTCTAAATTATTTCTAAATTTCTGATGAAATATCTGCCTGTTTGCCCATATATTTTGGAAAGAGACCTTTCTTGTCATCAGGCATGGTTGAAGGATTTGGCCTGGTTCCACCAGCATAGAATTTATACAGAGGCAAGACCGTGTTTTGTTTACACCTAGATT
This sequence comes from Chaetophractus vellerosus, assembly GCA_004027955.1. Taxonomy (NCBI): domain Eukaryota; kingdom Metazoa; phylum Chordata; class Mammalia; order Cingulata; family Chlamyphoridae; genus Chaetophractus; species Chaetophractus vellerosus. The sequence goes on along the minus strand of PVKH010038084.1, from coordinate 9,761 downwards.
ACTAGAACAATGGCATGTAGTAGAAACTTAATGATATTTATTGAATAGAAGAACAAATGACCTGTTTGACTTGGCAATGGGAAATCATAAAATATTAATGCTCACAATTATATCTTTGTTTTATATATGACATTTTTGGCCACCTCACTGCTACCTTCATATTATTCAGTGCCTTCAAACCATCCATGAGTCTAAGCCCATTCTTTTTTCAGGTACTGGGGCCAGAGATTGAACACAGGAACCTCATATGTGGGAAGCCAGCGCTCAACCACAGAGCCACATCAACTACCCTGAGTGATTTTTTCGTTTATTTGCTTGCTATTTTGTTTATAGGAGGCACTGCTAGGAACCCAGAACCTCCCATGTGGGAAGTAGGCACTCAACTGCTTGAGCTCCCTTAAGCCCATTCTTGATCCTAAAAATTTTATGTTCCTTTACCTCAGTCTTGTAATTCATGCTAGTGTTGTCCATTCCCTGACCCATACCTCATTCTTGACTCTGAGTTGGTTTTTGACCCTATTGAGCCCCTGGAACTCTGGGAAGTGGTTGATGTCTTGAGATTTCCAAATCATGTATTTTAAATGCTTTCTTTGAAAGTAACAGATATAACACAGGACAGGAGTCAGAAGATTTGATTTTTTTTTCATAAATGTGACACTAATTAGCTGTGTGACCTTTTAGTTACCCCTTAATATATTTCATTTATATAATACGTACAATAATGTCAGTCCTGTTTATATCAGAGTGTACTTATTATGATGAAATATACAACAAGGCTGAATAAACTAAAGTGTCATGTAATTTTTAGATCATGTAAATTTTCTTAGTGGTAACAATGCATAATCTTGAAAGATGAAATGGTGTATAAAATTGGTCTATATTTCTTGCTTTTCAACCACATTGCATATTTTTAGATAGCATTCTCAAAACTTGAATGTAAGCAAGATTTATTATCAATTTGTTGTATAAGCCTAGTAAATGAAAAAGAGCAGCCTTCCTTCAATCTCATTTTTATGTTGCCCTTCTTTTGTTCATCAATTTTCACAGCTTATGAATTTCTTTGTATTTGAGCTAAACTTCCATGCATACACTATATCTATTTAACTTTGCTACTATTTCCACAAACTTTTCTTAAGCTGGATCAATCTTTTAATTCTCAAAATAAATACTAAGACATCTTCTAGGTTCTGTGATGCTTCTCAGGTTGTTATAATTATTAAGGATAATATTCCAAGCAAAGCCTTGTTTATTCTTGAACACTTAGTACGCACTCAATCAATAGCTTAATATATACTTATAGAGCTATAACAGATTATAGAAAAGACTAAAAGAGTTCAGAAACAATCATAATCCATATTTCTGAAACCTCACCATTTGGTTTCAGCTTCAAATTTTTTCTGCCAGTCAAGCATATATGTGATTATTTATGACAATGTTATATGTGCTGAGCAATATTTCAGGATTGAACTTACAAAGAGCATCCCTGTTCTAATATATTCAGTAATAATAAACTATTGAGCATTCCAAATCAAATATTTTGCGATGCAAAGTAGAAAGTATTTCACTTGTATTATTTCATTTAATTTTCAAATCAAATCTTACGCAGATTTTAGTTACTTCAATTTTTTTAAACTGCTGCCTCAGTAAACAAAAAGCCTTGCCCCTATTCACTATACTGTAATATCTACCTGGATGTAGATGGGAAGGATTTTGAACACAATCAATACAAATCTCTGAGCATGAATAATCAATTAAAGTACTACATTAAAATTGATGAGAATTGTGAAACATGTATGAAATCCTAGAATAGGAATCCAAAGTCAATTTTTAAAGTGAATTGGAATATTTCTTTTAATTGTTTTTATGCTTTAAAAATTTTTTTTTTTCTGCTTGCTCTTGCTATGTTCATTTCTCTGCATTCTTCTGTGTCTGTTCTGTCTCCCCCCACTGCAGCGACGCGCCAAGTCAGGTCACCGTGCAGGCAGATCTGCTCCATTTGTGGGCGGGTCTGCTTCCATTCGTGGGTGACTTGCCCTGCCCGTGGTGGCTTTGCCCTGTCCATGGCAGCTTTTTTTTTTGCCTTGCCCACAGTGGTTCTGCCCCGCCCATGGTGGCCTGCCCTTCTCAAGGCGGTCTGCCCACTTTGGAGAGGTCCCTGGGAACCGAACCCAGGGCCTCCCATGTGGTGAACTGGCGCCCTATACACTGGGCTACAGCCGGCCCCCTATGCTTTATTTTTTCAATACAGAAAGAGCTCCCTAATAGTTTAAGAATTGTATCTAATTTCTTTTTCTTAAAGCAATTTTATTGTGATATAGTCACATACCATACAATTTATCCCAAAGTATACAATCAGTGGCTCTCAGTAAAATCACAGAATTGAGCATTCATCACCACAATCACTTTTAGAACATTTTCATTACTGAAAAAAGAAAACCCCCAAATGCCTTAGCAGTCAACTCTCAATGCCAATATCCTTCCCCAGCTGTATATAACTCATCTTATTCTGTCTCTATAGATTTCTTTATATTTACATTTTTAAAAATTTGAGTTTACAATGCAATCATGCATTATATATAGGATCCCCATTACACTCATCCCCCTGCCTATATCTTGGATTGTTGTGGAACATTTGTTACAATTGATAAAAGAATATCCAAATATTACTATTAACTATAATCTTTGGCATACATGAGGTATACTTTCTCCTAAACCACCCTGTTACCACCAAGTACTATTACCATATATTTGTTATAGTTCATGAAAGAATGTTCTCATATTTGTACTGTTAACCACAGTCCATCCTCCACCTTAGGGTTCACTGTATTATACAGTCTGATGCCTTGTATAATCTATCCAAAATATATACTCAGTGGTTCTCAGTTCCATCACAGAATTATGCTGTCATCATCTCTGTCAATTTTAGAACATGTTTGCTACTTTAAAAGGACAGATCCCATACTCTCTTATATCCCCCTATTGTTGAAACTTGGTATTTATATAGTACCTTTGTTGCCCTTGATGAAACAATATTACAATTTTACTGATAACTATAGTCCATAGTTTACATTAGCTGTATTCTTCCCCATCACCATATTCTTAACACCTTGTAATAGTGGCACACATTTGTTCTAGTTCATAGAAGAAGATTCTTGTATTTGTACTATTATATACAATCCTGATCCATCACCAAGCTCCCAATGTTATACAATCCCAATATTCTCCTCTAGCTTTCTTTCTATTGACATCCATATCTCTCGACTACCTCTTGCAGCCACAATCACATTTATAAATCAGTGATATTAGTTATACTCACTATAATGTGTTATCACCATCTCTATCCATTTCCAAACAATTACATACAACCTTATTAAAAACTCCACAAAAATTAAGCATCAGATCCCCCTTCTTAACCCTCATTCTATCTCCTAGTAACATATACTCTAGGTTTTTAACTTCCTGAGTTTACACATTGGATTCAGTTCACAAAAGTGAAACCATAAAATATTTGTCCTTGTGTGTCTGGCTTGTCTCACTCAACATAATGTCCTCAAGTTTCATCCATGTTGTCATATGCATCCCAATTTCATTTCTTCTTACAGCTGAATATTATGCCATTGCATGTATATATTACAATTTGTATATCGATTTATCAGTTGATGGACACTTATGTTATTTCCATCTTTGGACAGCCTTGAATAATGCCGCTATAAATATTGGTGTACAAATATCAGTTAATATCCCTGCTTACACTTCTTCTGAATATATTCCTAGTAATGGGATTGCTGGATCATATGGCAGTTCTATATGTAGCTTACTGAGGAAACAGAAAATTGTCTTCCACAGAGGCTACACCATTTTACAATCCCATCAACAGTGAAAGAGTCTTCCTAGTTCTTCACAACCTTTCCAGCACTTATTTTTTTATGTGTGTGGTTTTTTACTTAAATATAGGTCATTCCATAAGGTGTGAAATGGTATCTCATTGTGATTTTGATCTGCATTTCCCTAAAAACTATTGATGTTGAACGTCTTTTCATGTGCTTTTGAACCATTTGTATTTCCTCTTTGGAAAAATGCCTATTCAAGTTTTTGCCTATTTTTAAATCGGGTTGCTTATCTTTTTACCATTGAGTTGTATGATTTCTTTATATAACTTTGAAATCAAACCATTATCCAAAATGTGATTTCCAAAAATTTTCTTCTGTTGAGTAGGCTGCCTTTTCACCATCTTCTTGACAAAGTCATTTGGAGCACCAAAGTATTTAATTTGGGGGAGTTCCCATTTATCTATTTTTTCTTTCATTGATTTTGCATTGGGTGTAAAGGTTTAAGAAACCACCACCTACCACAAGACTGAAAATGTTTCCCTACATCTTCTAGGAATTCCATGGTTCTAGCCTTTATATTTAGGCCTTTGATCCATTTTGAGTTGATTTTTGTATAAGGTATAAGACAAGGGTCCTCTTTCTTTCTTTTGGCTGGATATCCAGTTCTCCCAGCACCATTTGTTGAATAGACTGTTCTTTCCCAGCTGAGTGGACTTGACAGCTTTGGAAAAAATCACTTGAACATAAATGTGAGGGTCTATTTCTGAACTCTCAGTTTGTTTCCATGTTTTATATGTCTATCATTATGCCGTTACCATGCTGCATTTACTGCTGAAAATAGGTAATATGATTTAAATTCAGGATGTGAGAGTCCTCCAACTTCATTTTTCTTTTTTAAAAATGTTTCTGGCTATTCGAGACCCTTTACCCTTTCAAATAAGTTTGATAATTAGCTTTTACAATTCTTCAAAAAAGGCTGTTGTAATTTTTATCGGGATTGTATTGAATTTGTAAATCAATTTGGGTAGAATTGATATCTTAACAACATTTAGTCTTCTAATACATGAACACAGAATGGTTTTCCAGTTATTTTGGTCATCTTTAGTTTCTTTTTAGCAAAGATTTGCAATTTTCTTATTTCAGGTCCTTTATGTCCTTAATTAAGTTTGTCACTAAATATTTGATTATTTTAGTCACCATTGTAAATGGATTTTTCCCCTGACTTCCTCCTCAGATTGATCATTAATATTATATAGAAACACTATTGATTTTTGCTAATAATCACGTATCCTAATTCTTTGATAAACTCATTTATTAGCTCCAATAGCTTTGTTGCAGATTTTTTGGGACTTCTTAGGTATAGGATCATGTCATAGTTGAATAGCAGATGTTTAACTTCTTCCTTTCCAATTTGAATGCATTTTATTTCTTTTTCTTACCTAATAGCTCTAGTTATAGTTTTTATCACAATATTGAACAACAGCAGAGACAGTGGTCATCCTTGTCTTGTTGTTGATTTCAGCAGGAAAGCTTTCAGTCTTTCAACATACAGCACAATGTTAGCTATGGATTTTTCATATATGCCCTTTTATCATATTGAGAATTTTTCCTTATATTCCTATATTTTGAAGTATTTTTTTAATCAAGAAAGCAATACTGTATTTTGCCAAATGCATTTTATGCATCAATAAAAAAGATCATATGATTTTTCTTCTACAATTTATTAATGTGGCGTAGTATACGGATTGGTTTTCTGTATTGAATCACTCTTGCATAGCTGGTTTAAAACCCACTTGATCATGATGTATAATTCTTTTAATGCATTGTTGTATTCAATTAGCAATTATTTTGCTGAGTGTTTTTGCATCTATATTCATTAGGAAAAATAGTCTGTAATTTTCTTTTTTGTAGTATCTTTATTTGGATGATGCTGGCATCGTAGAGTAAGTTTGGTAACATTCTCTCCTGTGCAATTTTTTGGAAGAATTTGAATAAGCCTAGTGTTAAATTTTCTTTGAATGGTTGGTAGAATTCACCTGTGAAGCCATCTGTTCCTGGACTTCCGTTTTGGGAGATTTTTGATGACTGTTTCAATCTCTTTACTTGTGATTGGTTTGTTGAGGCCTTCTATTTCTTCTAAGATCAGTGTAAGATGTTCACGCATTTCTAGGAATTTGTCCATTTCATATCTGTTGTATAGTTTGTTGGTACTTGTTGTTTATAGTATCCTCTTATGAACTCTTATTTCTGTGGGGTCTATAGTAATGTTTCTGATTTTATTTGCATATACACTCTTTTTTTCTTTGTCAGTCTACCTAAAGGTTGACAATTTTTTTTATCTTGTCAAGGAACCAACATTTGGTTTTATTACTTCTATTTTTTGTTCTCAATTTTCATTTCATTTATATCTGCTCTAATATTTGTAATTTCTTTCCTTCTACTTACTTCATGATTAATATGCTGGTTTTTTTCTTGTTCCTCCAGTTGTGTGGTTAGGCCTATGATTTTAGTTCTTTCTTTTTAATGTAGGCATTGAGCATAAATTTTCCTCTCAACACTGCCTTTGCTGCATCCCCCAAAATTTGAAATTTTGTGTTTTCATTTTCATATGTCTAAATATACTTACTAATTCATTTGTAAAGTTGTTCAAGTTCTTTATTTCCTTATTGATCTTCTGCCTAGATGTTTTATCTATTAAGTGGTGTACTGAAGTCTCCAACTGTTATTCTAGAGATGTCTATTTTTCCCTTTAGTTTTGCCAGCTTTTGCTTCATATATTTTGGGGCACCCTAGTTAAGTACAAAGATACTTAAGTGTTATTTCTTTTTTCTGGATTGCCCCATTTAATAATATAGAATGTCCTTCTTTGTCTCCAATAACAGCTTTGCATTTGAAGTATATATTTTTGATAGTAGTATTGCTACTTTAGCTTTTTTCTTATCTTACTATATGCATGAACTATCTTTTCCCAGCCTTTCACTTTCAACCTATTTGTATTCTCAGGTCTAAGATGTGTCTCTTGTAGACAGCATATACTTGCTTTTATTTTTTTTTATCTATTCCACATTCTGTCTTTTGATTGGAGAATTTAATCCATTAAACTTCAAGGTTGTTACTTTAATAGTAATACTTACTTCACCCATTTGTCTATTTTATATGTCATAAATTTTGTACCACTCTTTACACTTTCAGTTATTTTAACTGATAATCTTCATTTCTAGACTCTCTTCTAAAGCTCTCTCTCCTGTCTTTTCCTTTCAGGCTACAGCACTCACTTTAGTATTTCTTATAAGGCCAGTGTCTTGGTAATGAACTCTCACAGTTTCTGTTTATCTGTGAATACTCTAAACTCACCCTCATTGTTGAAGGACAATATTGCAGGATATAGAATTCTTGTTTGGTAATTTTTCTCTTTCAGTACCTTAATTGCATCACAACACTGCCTTCTCACCCATGGTTTCTGATGAGAATTCAGCACTTAATTTTATTGGGCTGCCCTTGTATGTGATGTATCACTCTTTATTTGCTGCTTTCAGAATTCTCGGTGTTTGACATTCTGATTAGTATATTTTTAGAGTAGGTCTACTCAGATTTATTGAGATTGGAGTCCATTGCACTTCTTGGATACAGATATCTATGTCCTTCAAAAGAGTTGTTAAATTTTCTACCATTATTTCCTCAAATATTCCTTCTGCCCCTTGTCCTATCTATTATCCTTCTGGGACACCCATGAAGAGTATGTTTGAGTACCTTGTGCTGCCATTCAGTTCCCTGAGACCCTGTTCAATTTTTTCCATTCTTTTCTCTTCTTGTTCTTCTGTGCCTTCAATTTCAGAAGCCCTGTCTTTTTGCTCACTGATCCTTTCTTCTACCTATTCAAATATGCTGTAGGCTTTCAGTGTATCTGTGATTTCATTTACTGTGCCTTTCATTCTCATGAGTTCTGTTAGTTTTCTTTACACGCTTTAAAATTCTTCTTTGCGTTCATCCAGTATCTTCCTAACATCTTTAATCTCTTTAGCCATATCGTTGAATTTATTAAGGAGATTTATGTAAACATCTTTGATTAGTTGTCTCAAATCTAATGTGTCATCTGGAGGATTAATTTGTTCCTGTTTCTTAGCATAGCTTATAATTTTTTTGCTGGTGTCTCAGCATCTGACTTTCTTGATGCATGTATCCTGGTCTCCCTTTAGCCTAGGGCTTTCTTGTTGAATGGCTTTGTGCTAAAGCTCCTCTTTGACACTCAGTTCAACTTATTTTGGAATTGCATTGTCATTCTCCTATAGGGGCCTTCCAAAGACTCCATACAGCATCTCTATTTGCCACTGAAACTTCCAGCACCGTTGGATCTTCTGGATGATATGGCCCAAGTGGTAGTGCAGCTTGCACAGCAGAATGGACCTGTCACAGAACCTCTTCTTGTTCCAGTCCCCAATCAAAATTAACAGCTTTTCTGGTCACTCAGTAAATGGGCTGGAGTAGCACACCCAAATGAGGAATGCGTTGTCTCCAAAATCCGAAGAAACCAACTAAGCATTGTGCCTCTTTTTATGGTCATAGGAGGGGCCAGATGCAAGAGCTTATCCTTACTTTAGAAGGGATATCTCAATGTGCCCCACACCACTGGACACCTAGAATTTTCACTGAGGTGGAAGGCCCCTGTATTTTTGTTGGATTTATCTCCCAATCCCCTCTCACGCAAATGCCTTACCAGTAAGTCTACAGTCTTTGCTACTTCTTGCTCATTACGTGCTATCAACATGATATCATCAATATAATGGACCAGGGATGTCTTGTGTGAGGGAGAGATGATCAATGCACCTGCAGACAATATTTTGACATAGGGCTGGAGAGTGGATATACCCCTGAGACAGGACAGTGAAGGTATACTGCTGGCCTTGCCAGATGAAAGTAAACTGTTTCTCATGGTCCTTAAAATGGCAATTGAAAAAAAAAAAAAAAACATTTGCCAGATCAACGGTTGCATACCAGGTACCAGGGGATGTGTTGATTTGCTCAAGCAATGATACCACATCTGGGAGATCAGCTGCAATTGGAATTACCACCTGGTAATTAAGTTTACGATAATCTATTGTCATCCTTCAAGATCCATCTGTTTTCTGCACAGGCCAAATAGGAGAGTTGAATGTGGAATATGGTGGAAATCACCACACCTGCATCCTTCAAATAATTATGGTGGCACTAATCCCTGCAGTCCCTTCAGGAATCCGGCATTGCTTTTGATTTACTATTTTGCTAGGTAGGGGCAGTTCTAGTGGCTTCTACTTGGCCTTTCCAACCATAATAGCCCTCACTCCACAAGTCAGAGATCCAATGTGGTGATTCTGCCATTTACCGAGTATGTCAATTCCAATTATGCATTCTGGAACTGGGGAAATAACCACAGTATGGGTCCAGGGACCTACTGGACCCACTGTAAGACAGACCTGAGCTAAAACTCCATCACCTGACCTCCATAAGCCCCTACTCTGAAGGTGGACCACAGTGATGTTTTGGGTCTCCTGGAATGAATGTCACTTCTGAGACAGGGTCTAATAAAAACAATAATGGTCATTTCCTTATCCCCAAGTACAATTACTCTGGTAAAAGGCCATAGATCTCCTTAGGGAAAGGTGAGAGGAAGATTAACAATATAATTTTTTTTGAAGTTTAACAGGATACTTCCCCAAAGGCACCTGGCATTCTCCTCATTCAATGGCCTCTGGCTCTGTAAACTGTCTCAAGCCTGGGAATTGATTAAGGGGCTGTGTTTTAGTCAGCCAAAGGGGTGTCTTTTGAAATATAACAAAATTGGTCAATCCTTATAAAGAGTACTTATTTGGGGTAGAAGCTTACAGTTACCAGGCTACAAAGCATAAAGTTCTTCCCTCACCAAAGTCCACGTGTTGGAGTAAGACAACTGCCGAC
>PVKH010038083.1:0-11374 GCA_004027955.1 Chaetophractus vellerosus | reverse complement strand
TTCTTCTGTGTTTTTTCTATGTCTACTTCTTGTCTCCCCCATCTCTGTGGCGACGCACCGCGTCAGCCCTCCGCGGAGGCGGCTTGCTCCGTTCGTGGGTGGCTCCATTCCGTTTTCACGGGCGGCTCTGCTCCATGTTTTGCGGGCAGCAGTGCTCTGTGTTTTGCGGGCTGCCTGGCTTCCGCGCTTTGCAGGCGGCAGCTCCGTGTATCACGGGTGACTTTGCCATGCCTGTGGGGGCTCCGCCCTGCCCATGGCAGCTTTTTTTGCCTTGCCCATGGCAGCTTTGCCCCCGCCCACGGCGGCTTGCTTTTCTCAAGGCCGTCTGCCGGCTCGGAGAAGTCCCCGGGAACTGAACCCGGGGTCTACCATGTGGTACACCGGTGCTCTTATCCACTGAGCTATCTAGCTGGCCCCTGATTCTAGGAAATTTATTTCCATTATTTCTTCAACTTTTTCCTCCTCTCTTGTTCTATTTTTCTTTTCTTCAAGGACTTCTATCATCTTGTTGGCCCTTCTATTTTTATCTTCTGTATCTCTTAGTTTTTCTTTTATACTTTGTGCCTGTTTATCCTTTCCTTATAAAATCAAGTACAGTTCTTCAACCTATCTTTCTGACTCATAAATTCTTTTTTTCCCTGAATTTATTTATCTAACTCATATTGTCTACTTTATTTGAACTAATATTTTTTATATTTAATGTTTCTCTCACCTTTTCTTGAAGCTAAATATTAATTATACACAGTTCTTATCTAAAAGATTTTTCACTTTAAAATAATGCCAGATTTCAAGAAACACAGGCACATAGGTGTAGGTTAGTACTTTAATCACGAATTGTTTTATCTACTTCTCTCTCCACCCTTCAGATTTGAGTAGAATCCTTCTTTACAGGGAAGTTTTAAATAGCCATAAGCTCTTCCAACTCACACACAGTTCTTGAATTTCAGCAACTTTGCAGAGAACAATAGTCCCTCAAATTTTGTTTATTTTTCAGCTTAGAGGCACTTAATTACCTGCTTAACTCCGATGAAAACACAGACTGGTTTGCATTGAAGTTCCCTTTACACCCAAAATTTCTGCCAGATTAATGTGGGTTTTTTTGTTTTTGTTTGTTTTATTTCATTTTAAAATGTTTCCTTGGGTTTCAATAGTTTTCTGACATTGTATCAAAGGAAGAAGTGGAAGACTGAGCTCCTTGCACAGAATGTAGGCAGTGGGGGAGGCCCGGGTCGGTGCCATCAGGGTCTGGCACAGTGCCTGCCACATACGGGGTGCTAAATAAAGCCACTTGTTGAGCTGAATTGCAAGTCAATTAGGGTATCTCTACACTTACAGCGTGTGAAGCTTCATGAGTATCTTTTTCTAATTAGCACTGGGCGATGTTCCTCTTTCAGATTTAATTCCGCAATAAAATTTTGTGTTCTTCAAAATGTGCACCCCATATTCCCTTAACAGTCAACACACGGGATTAAATATAAGTTTGGTTTTCATACAGTATGGAGATAGTTACAGTCATCAACAATAATAATAGCATTTCATAACAACTTGAATGCAATTACAATTCACTAAAATTTTAATGTATGTTATTTCCTCGCCACAATAACTTTGCAGATTATTTACCATATCCTATTATTACTCACCCCATATATATATATGCATAAACCAATAGAAATATTGAAATGCTTAACTAAAGTCACAGAGTCCGAATTCTATGTCCTGTAGGAGACAGAATGTCAACAAACCATTAAAATCTGGGAGAGATACTGAGATACTCATTTGCATCTGTTTGCTACATTTTTGGTATATGCCATGTACCATAGTTTATGTAGAGAAGATTTTGTCTTTTGGTGTAAAAACCCATCCTCTTAGTTTTTTATTATAAAGAAGAGTATATTGCCAGTGGAGTAACTGGGAGAAATAAAATGGGGTCATGAGGTGGAATATTTTTGGTAGAAAATTCCAAGTAATTCAAATTCTTTAGCTGCAGGGCAGCTAAAATGAGACAATCACTTCAGTAGTGGTGGACAAGAAAGACTTAAAAGATGTCTCATTTTTTAGTGACATTCTTGAAAATGTAGAAGAGCGGTTTTTTCCTTTAATTTCTTAAAATTAATTTCTTTAAAGAAATTAAAGAGATTGGAAACACTAAAGGGAAGAAATCTTGGTTCAGCCCTTATTTTGAAAAATGCTCCCCAGTGAAAGAAATGCTCTACTAGCACCATGCTGACAACAGCAGTCACTCGTTGGACTCCTACCGCTTGGGCCTCTCAAGGTTATGGCATGCTTTTGAAATATTCCACTACACCCTAGGAAACTCTTCACTTCAAAAATTGGTTCTCCATTTGAATTTTATATACATTGAAAATGCTTTCATATGTTTAATATTTTTCATTTCCTGTAAGTGTTAACACAGCACCCACACTATTGTGGTGCTATTGATTGTTTTCTTTCTAGCAATGACCAGGCTAGTAAAGAGGAAAATAACAAAAATGGCATTGGTATAACATGAACTGATGCAATTAAAATACACATGATACATTGTCTATTCTTTTCACTGTAGCTCTAGCCAACCTTGCGTTCCTGTAGCCCAGAATATATCTGCCTACTATTATGTTTTCCTGTCTGTTAGGCACAATTTTCCATACCTCTGAAACTTTGTGCCTTATAGAATAATTTTCAATATCACTGAATTTTCTGATGTCTACTGTCTCTTTTCCTGAAGAATCTATTTATTTTAAGTTCTAGAAGCTAAATTGAACTCTTGCTTTTATGGTGCATTGCCAGTCATACACTAGTATAATGCTGACATCTTGATCAGGGTTGCTGTTGTAAAGTGGGTTCCAGAATTAGATTATAGTGAAAAGGAAGAATAAATCCACACGTGTGAGAATTTTGTATATCAAACTGATGACTTCCTTCAAGGAAAAGCCTGGGTCCTATTCTAGAGTCTGGAAAGATCAATTTTAAATCAGATATATCATCAAATATACTAATTTGACACTTATGAGAAATTTGCAGTATAAAAGAATGTGTGTAAAGAGATCCTCAGATATTTGTGCATGTCATTGATTAATTCAAAAAAGGTATAAACAAAAACAAACAAAAAAGTATAAACAAAGTATTAATTTTTAATCAAAATTATTTGCCTGAGAAATGGCATTATTCTGATTCAAAACACAGATTTAATATTTCCTTTCCATTTGACTACTTTATTTAGTGACAAGTTTCATTTATTGACTACTTTTATCTTATTTATATATATATTGCACCAAAACTTAGAAAATGGACCCATATTTTTCCCTAGGCTATATACCTGAGCTCATGGTCAATCGCTGGAGAAACACTACTGAAAACATTCCCTCATCATCTTTTCATGGTTAAATACATAACCATGTAATTTGGTAATTTAAAAAATGTCTTTGGGTTTTTGTTAGTAAATGTAGGGGATTCTTATTTATAAAATAAGTGTTTTCCTGAAATTTGTAAATAAATAAAATGCCATTTCTTAAAAACTACTAGAAATACTTGTGTAATGAATACTACTCATAGATAAATCTGATTTTAGATGTTGAAAGGAAATTTTAATGGAATTTCTTTATGAATATCACAATTTATTTTTAATAAATCAGTATTTTATAGATAAAATTTGCATGATAAATATATATGACATAAATAATTAATTGAAGACCATAATTCTGTCCACTTTTACCTAAGAGGAAAAGAATTCCATAAGCTGCGTACTTTTCCCAATCACACTTTCCCAGCGGCATCTCTCCTTCCCATTCCCAGAGTTTCCTCCGTCCTGGGCTGGCAGGAGCCTGGGGGCAGGGACTGGGTCCTGGGCGTTGCCTGCTCAGATGCTCCCTGGACAGGAGGACGGAGAAGCCAGGATCCCTGCAGCCAGCCACCCGGAGCAGCCTGGCAAGCCTGGGAGGACGTTCGTGTTTTCATTAGGGCTGTATAGAAGAGCAAACAAAGCCGCGGTGAACTTCAGACTCTAAGGAAAGCTCTTCTCTTCCTGCTTTCAGACACGACTTGTTTCTGGAAGTGCAGTGGCCATGGCGGGCTCAGCGCAGAGTTAGGTCTGACACGGAGAGCTGGTTGACCCGGGTGCTTTGCGTAACCTTTCTCTCCTCTCCTCTTCAGTTCCTCATCTGTAAAATAGCCCTGAAATAATAACTGCCTCCCAGGGTCCTCGTGCGTGTTGATGAGACAATGTATGACATCACTCCACGCAACACCTGCCTCCGCAGGGAAGGGTGAATAAAGGGTGTTGGGCTATTGTTTTGTTGTCCTCACAACAAAACACCCCAGGGAGAGAGAGGAGTGCCCTCACACCTCAGTGGTCAGAGCTGTTCTGGCACCAGCAGAAAAGCTCAGGTCAATATTTGTGATGAACTCAAAACGGGGTATTTTCAGGAAGGGTGCTACTTTGGTCCTAGAAAAAGCCCCATGATTCTCAAATGTGTGGTATTTACAGCAAAGCAAAGGAGACAGTGTGGGAGAAATAAAAAGAAGGCTGGTCTAGAGATTCACAGATGTGACTGGAACATACATCTTGCACACGTCCACCTAGACTTGAAGTATCCTGTCTCAGAGTGAGCAATGGCCAGCTGTGTGCAGGTGATTATTGGCTTTTCAACAATAAATGTCTTGAGCAACTTGTTTCCTTAGGTTTTTATCTAATGAATGATCTCTAAGGAGACAGCTTTACCACTGATGTGGTCTTCTTCTACTCTGAATTTCAAAGGTTTCTCATTTACTTTAGATTAGCAGAGGCAACGCTTCACTTTGTTTCATTTTTCATTGCAGTTTTTGAAGCAATCGAATTGGGGGAATTTGGGAGGAGACTGTTATGCACGTGCTGGATATTCATACTTCCTAATCATTCAGTGTCCATTTCCTGCTAAGATCTGAGTATCTCTATGTGAGGCCATTTTGGCTAATGATTTTATGTTCCAAGATTCATCATCTCTGCTCTGATAGGGTGGTGAAAATCCGTAGGAGGAAGTATAACTTTTAAAGAAGAGATGGATTTAGCGTGAAGTACCTCTATTAAATTGTGACTTTTCAAAATATGTTTCAGGCAAAAATAGATCTGCTCTTTCTATTCAGCAATTCCAATTTCACTTTTAAGGAAATAAAGGCTATTCGAAAGTAGTGTACATGGTAATAGATTTTTTTTTTGTATTATATGCACTGTCTTAAAGCATTACTATCAGATAATTTATATTTCTTAGGAAAACTATATGTCCATGTCTAATATTCATTGATGAAATGAATTTAACATAAAATACCTGCATCTTTTCCTTAAGTGATTTCCAGAATTATTTTTATAGAGATCTTCTTCAGGACTGTGGTTGTTACATCCATCACAAGACCATATGATATAGAATGTGAGTGAGAAGCATTGATCTCTGACATTAAGATGCTTGGTTTTATGAAGAGGGTCTTGCGTATTTAGAGACCTGGCTGAAAATGTCATGCAGGATTTGAAGTGCGTCTGATAAGCTTTACCTTGTCCTTCTGGTCCTCTGTCCATCGTATCCATCACATACGTCATTCGAATCTCTTTCAGAGGAGAACATTGATCTGTTTTTTAATCCATTACTTCTATCCTTGTCTTAGTTATACTTGCCAAAAGCATGGAGCTAGTGAATGGAAATAAATGACCTTAGAAATATATATGAAGTATATATATATATATATATATCAAATATGTTCATACCCAATGAAGGCATTAAAGTCGAGCTGTTGGTACTAAATAGTCTAACAATGACAACGCTTACAGAAGTGTGTGTGCTGTCTACATTTTATATTCAAGTATATGCACATATATACTTATACATACATACATAGATTTGTGTAGAATCTTGCTTTTTAAATTTCAGTACCAAGTACATAATAATTAATAATTTTTGGCTTATTACCCTGCCTCCTAGATCACTGGCGTTCAATTTTTAAAAAATAAATAAGCCATCAGTAATTTTTTCAAGCCAGCAAGCTTTCTTTTCACATTTATTTTATTTGTACTACCACACTAATGTATTTTATCAAATATACACAGAATAGAAATGTATAAAGGGTAAGATATTTTATTTTATTTATTAACACTACAGTAAAACCTTTTCTTTCACTTTTTGTTTTGTGTGATTTGAAAATTTTGAAACCTTGGTTATATGCTTCAGGAAAAAGTGTTTCAGAAGTCTGGTGCTCACCTCATTTTATTTTGTTTCTTGGCTTTAACAGCTTTATATTGAATATAGTGGATAATCAGCACTCATTCTCTCTTCTTTCAAGTGTACTTTTTGGTACTACCAAACCTGTTAAACTGAGAATTATTTTTCCTGGATTCCCTTGAGGCCAAGGTTCTCTATGCTAATTAGCTACATTTGTGCTGATTGGAAGTACCTATGCAAGATATGGAATGAGGCAGAGTCCATCTTCCTGTCCTGTTTTTTCTCTCTCCTGCTGGTTTTAATGATGGCCCACACTAAATGAAGCTGAGATACCAGAAATTCCTTAGATAAGGTAGAGGAAGGAATCCAAAGAGATAGGGAGCTAGGACTGTTCACCTGATGTTTTCTGTAAGACCCTTTCCCCTTCCCCTTTACCATGCCCCAAGAAAGGGCCCAAAGGAGGCCCCCTTAACCAAGGATTGAAAACTAAATTGTCTGTAGAAACACAAATATTTTTGAGAAATGCTTGGGAAAAATGCTATTGTTGTCTCTGGTAGGCCCAGGATAAAGGCTTTGAAATTCCCAGCTTGAAATTGGCCCTAATTTTGGCTATTATGGGGTCTCCAGTTGGTAGAGTCCCAGCAGCTGCAATGAATCACCAGGAAAAGGTTATCTTACTGAAAAAGCAGCAGGCTAGAGGAACTAGCAGGGTGGTGTGAACCACAAGGACCCTTGGTGGTGGTGAACTCCATATGGGATGCCTAAGGCCCTAGTAAATGGACAGACTAGAAAAGTCTAGCTTGATTTACATAAGACAAGACAGATCTGGATCTAGAAACAAAGGTGTGATTTGGTTGAGAATTTTAGTCAGGGTACCCAATTTCCAGGCATGAACTAAGTATACAGATCCTTGAGGAAAGATGCTAAGACACCAAAACAAGTATGTATTGTACAATTTTCCTTCCAGGCTTTCTCAAAGAGATCTGCAGCCATTTACTAGAAAACCTGTGACTTGGGGAGGAAAATACCAAGCAATTTTTGCTATTACTGACTCCTGGCTTGGAACTATGTGAATCTCTGAAGATGAGAGCTCTATTGTGGGCTTTCAGAGACCAGGTGGTACATAGAGTTTTGTCCCAAGTTTGTTTCATGGTGGACCCCAGTGTCCATGAACCTATCCCTCGGTTATTTCTATTTTTCAAAGGCATAGTTGAGATAGACAAACTTGTCTACTGGTAGAATCCTTACAATAACTCTGACAAGTGAAATGAAGGCTATACAGGTAGGAAGACCCAAACGAAAGCCCCTGGAACTGCACCTCTAAACTAACAAAGTAAAAAACAGGCAGCACTGCAGGCTGGGTGAATTGCAGCAGCCATTAGAGCCACATCCCAAGACACTAAAGATTCCGGGTTCTGATGCCTATTGTATTCCCACATGCGGCACACGTTTCTCTGCAGAGTAAGAACGCATCTAGAAGGACGGGGTGGGAGTGGGGGAGGGCATTGTCAACCAGTGGGGTGGTAATACAAATTACAGCTGTTTGTTACAGGGACAGTCTCTTTTCTAAAGCAAATCACTCCTGCCCAATACCAGCTTGCAGCTATTTTTCTAGCGGTGTTTTTTGTTTGTTTTTGTATTTGTTTGTTTGTTTGTTTTTTTGCTTGTCTAATAAATAGCCTAATAAATAGAAGGACTTGACTTTCACCTACATCTTTGCTGTTTGGCCTAAGACAATGCCACCCCTCCTATAGTCTGTGGTCATCTCAGCCACGATCATCTCATATATATGTATGTGTATAATGAGAAAGAGAAAAAGAGAGAGACAGGTATTTGTTATAGGAATTGTCCCACATGACTGTAGGGATTGGCAAGTCCAAATTCAATAAGGCAGGCTGCAAGTTGGGAATTAGATAGTGACTATGAATTTCCCAGGAGAAGCTGGCTGGTTGAAGTAGAGATAGAAATTCTTCCTTCTGACTGCTGAAACTCTTAAGCATCCTTTAGGGCTTCCAACTGGTTGGTTGAGGAGACTCTTTTCATTGCTGTAGGCAATCTCTTTCCTTGATTAAATGTGATCAGCCAGAGATGCAATCAACTAATGATTTAAGTCCATGAAATACTTTTACAATAACAATCAGGCCAGTGCTTGCTTGACCAAACAACTGGACATCAGAACCTAGCCAAGCTGACCCATGAAATTAATGATCACAGTGAAATATTTGTGCTTGAAGCCTTCACCTACCATATGACTTTAATTTCCAAAGCTGCTCAGAATTTAGAATTTAATGGCTCATGGTTCTGAGGTTAGGATAAAGTCCAAATCAAGGCACCACCAGGGCAATGCTTTCTCCTAAGCAATGTGGTATTCTAGAGCTGGTGGCTGGTGATCCTTGGTCCTTAGCTTGGAACTTGTAACATGGCAATGCACATGACAGTGTCTCCTGGCCACTCCATTCTCTTCTGGGTTCCATTGAACCCGAGCTTCTTGCTTTCCATGGCTTTCCCTCTGTGTCTGAATTTTATTGTGCTTATAAAGGACTCAAGTAATAGGTTTAGCCCTATCCTGATTGGATTGGGCCACACCTTAACTGAAGTAACCTCAACAAAAGTCCTACTTACAATGGGTTTAATACCCACAGGAATGGATTAAGTTTGAGAACATGTTTTTCTGGAGTACATCAGCTCCAATCCCCACAAATGGAAACACTGTCACACTGTAAGGAACTGGAAAGATCACACAGAGACACCTGAGACTATGAGGTAGCCTCACATACTGAGGGAGAACTGGCCTTCCTCCACTTCAACACCCGCTCTATTCCAACTCCAGCCACACTCTTTGCAGTTACATGAGGGATCCCAGCCAAGCCCTACCCACATTCATGCATCACGGAAACCATGAGAGATAATAAAATGATTGTTGTTTTAAGTATCTAAGTTTAGTAGTGTTTTGTCGCATAGCAAAGAATGCCCAGAGCACCTGGTAAGATATATGCCTGCTGAGGACAGAATATAAACCAGGTGAAAAATTATGTTCCTGTCATTGCAGAGAAATTCCTCTTGCTCTTATGGTCCAGGGCAAGTCAGAACACTACATCCAAAGTAAAAAACAAGTCTCCACATTTTACACAATTCCTGCCAATAAGAAACTGGCTTTGGGGATTTTGAAGGCAATAATTTACCACATTTGAATGCAGCTAAAGCAGGCTATACTGCAAGGAGCTCTCTTTCTTGGACTTTATTTTGTAGCACCTCCAATGTTGCTTAGTCACTGTGGAAGTTTGGAATTCTCTAGGTATCTTGTGGAAAACCCCATTAGGAGAATCACAGTGCAGGACCCCTGGGCTTTGGAGCAAAGCTGTGCCTTTTTCAGAAAATATTCCGTATTTAGAAATGGCCCTTGGCTTGTTAGGGAGCCCTGAGATGCCAAGTGGCTATGCAAATTGAACTTTCATCATCCACAGGGTGTTACATGACCCGTTGGACCATAACTTTTGTTAATGTGTCATCATCACTTATAAAATTAGGCTTGAGCAGGTACTAAAGGTACAGTTATATTGCACGATCTGAAGGCTCATAATCTCTGCTCATCTAGTTTTTGCAGCATTGCCTGTGTCTCTCTCATCCTACAACTATTAACTCATTTAGAGAGATTTCTGTACAATATGCTGGAACCAGACTAAAGTGGGATGCTACAGGTTTACACATTACTTGAGGAATATTCCTAAAAAGCAGTGGCGAAGAGAATTTCTCCCAGTGGTCAAATATCAAGTGATACATCTTGCTGGCCACTTTGCCTAGAAGGAGAGATGACCAGAAGTGTGGAACTATGTAGATTCATGGGGTGTTGTTAATGGTTCTGTCAGATGGCCTGAAATATGGAAGGAAGAAGGCAGGGGATGAAATATTTGAAGTGCTGAAAGAAAACAATTACCAACTGTCTTTTGTGGACCCCAGAAAATTATGTTCTTAAGCTAACCCATTCCTGTGCATGTCAGCCTATTGTATGCAGGGCCTTTTGGTTAGCTTCAGTTA
Source organism: Chaetophractus vellerosus (assembly GCA_004027955.1). Classification (NCBI taxonomy): domain Eukaryota; kingdom Metazoa; phylum Chordata; class Mammalia; order Cingulata; family Chlamyphoridae; genus Chaetophractus; species Chaetophractus vellerosus. Next base: position 1,160 of record PVKH010038083.1, on the reverse strand, counting down.
AGGGCCTTTGATTAGATTGTGGGACCCAGAGTGGGTCTTAATCCTTTACTGGAGTCCTGCATACATGGAGGAAAGAGGAGAGATGTGAAAGAGGAATCCAGGATCACCTCCAGGCACAGAAAGACAGAGAAACCCTGAGAGACTGAGAGAGAGACTGGAGGATGGAATCAGTGGAGCAGCCAAAGCTGCAGCAGTGAGGAAAGGGGAGAGACGAGCCATATGCTTGATCACCCAGAGCTGAGCTCAGAGAAAAACCATCTCTAGATGATGCCCGCCATGTGCCTGATTGCCCACAGCTGCAACTTGGTGAAACAGCATCTCTTGATGATGCCTTGATTTGGACATTTTCATAGCTGTGGAACTGTAAGCTTCTACCCTAATAAATCCCTGTTGTAAAAGCCAATCCATTTCTGGTATTTTGCCTTGGCAGTTTTTAGCAAACTAAAACACCAGCCAAGAATCCTATATATAGTGAGACTTTCCTTCAAAAATGAGGGGGAGATTAAGACATTCCTAAATAAAGAAAAAGCTGAGGGAGTTCGTCACCACTAGGGCTGCCTTACAAGCAATGCTAAAGAGAGTTTTTCAGACTGAGAAAACAGGACACTAGACAATGGATCAAAGTAGCATAAACAAAGACCTCTAAAAAAGGTAATGCTATGGATAATTATAAATGCCACTAATATTTATTGTATTTTTTGATATGTAACTCAATTTTTTACTTATTACAGGTTCTAAAATGCAGTCATAAAAGCAATGATAAATCTATGGTTTTGACATATAATGTATAAAGATATAACTTGTACCAAGTACAACAAAAGGGAGGGGTACATGAATAGTTTATATGTATGCTGCTGAAGGTAATTTGGTAACAAATAAAACATAATTGTTATATATTTAGGATCATCAAATTTTTTAAAAGAGTTATTTATTTTTCCCCCACCCCACCATTGTTTTGTACTCACTGTGTGTGCTCTGTGACCATTCTCTGTGTTCTTCTGTGTCTGCTTGTCTTCTCTTTAGGCAGCACTGGGAACTGATCCTGGGACCTTCCAGAGTGGGAGAGAGGCACTCAGTCCCTTGTGCCACCTCAACTCCCTGGTCTGCTGTGTCTCTCATTGTCTCTACCCTGTGTCTCTTTTTGTTGCGTCATCTTGCTG
>PVKH010038082.1:0-11369 GCA_004027955.1 Chaetophractus vellerosus | reverse complement strand
TAAGTCTTACTGGGCTTCCCTTGTATGTGATGGTTTGTTTCTCCCTTGCTGCTCTCAGAATTTTCTCTTTATCTTTGACATTTGACATTCTGAGTAGTATGTGTCTTGGAGTAGGTCCATTCAGATTTATCCTGATTTGGGCATCCTGCACTTCTTAAACATGTAAGTTCATCTCTTTCTTGAGAGTTGGGGAATTTTCAGCCATTTCCTCAAATACTCTTTCTGCCCTTTTACCCTTCTCTTCTTCTGAAGCACCCATGACACGTGTGTTGTTGTGGTTTGTGTAATCATTCAGTTCCCTGAGCTGCTGCTCAATTTTTTTCCATTCTTTTCTCTCTCTGTTCTTTTCTTTCATCAATTTCAGCTGTTCTGTTTTCTGCATCATTTATTCTTTCTTTTGTAATTTCAAGCCTGCTGTTGTATGCCTCTAGTGTGTTATTTATTTGTTTGTTTGTTTGTTTGTTTATTTTTGAGGTACCAGGGCTGGGGATTGAACCCAGGACCTCATATGTGAGAAGCCAATGCTCCCCTGAGCTGGCTTTTTTTGTTTGTTTGTTTGGGTTTTTTTGTTTGTTTGATTTTAGGAGGTACTGGGGATCGAACCCAGGACCTCATAAATGGGACAACCACTGAGCTACATCTGCTCCCCTCTAATATGTTTTTTATTTCACCCATTGTGTGTAATTCCCATGAGCTCTGTTACTTTTCTATTCAGGTTTTCATATTCTTCTTTGTGCTCATCCAGTGTCTTCTTGATGTTCTTTAGCTCTTTAGCCATATTGTCTTTCAATTCATCGATTTGATTTTGGAGATTCATATGAAACTCATTGATTAGCTGTCTCAAACCCTGGGTCTCCTCTGGGGCATTGATATGCTCCTTTGCTTGGGCCATTTCTTCCATTTTCTTGGTATGGCTTGTAATTTTTTGCTGATGTCTAGGCATATGATTATGATGGTGATTTATTCTGGTGCTCAGTTTCTCTCTCATGTAGGGATTTAGTGGTGGGAGGCTGTGTTACTGCCGTTCTTTGATTCTTGCTTCAACCTGTTCTGTCTTTAGGATTGTCCCTTTTAGTTGTTCAAATCTGGGCCGTGGGCCCAGTGATGGGTTGCAGACCCACTTCCAAGGGCCTTGGGGCAGGAGGCTATAAAGGCCAGAAGAAAACTCAACTTATTTACCTTTAATTTCCTCACATGTACTTCCTTGGTCCACCTGCAGGTGGCGCTCTTTGACAGCCCTCTCAGTTCAAAACCTGGTGGGAGTGTGCTCACTGCAATACTGACCACAACTGTGACAGAGGATCCTGCCTGGAGGCTCTTCAGAGCCTCACAATTCAAACCTCAGAGGCTGTATTCCAACCTTTACCAGTGTTCCCCACCCCCCCGCCACCCCTTTTCTTCAGTAGGAAATAATTACACTCCCCTCTGCCTCCCCAACAACCAGTCCCTGTCAGTAGAGAGGGAAATCGAGAGGGTTGGATCTCTTTAGTCCCCTGCTGGTTCCCAGGGCAAACAGTGGCATGACCCAGCCTGGCCTGGAAGGCCTCATGGGACACAGCAGTCCAAATTTGTTGGCCAAAAGCTGAATCGGCCTTAGGCTGTGTCCCTCTCTCTCTTGTTTCCTGGGGAAGTGGACCCCTGTGCCCCACTCTGTCCATAGCCTCCGGCCAGAGGCCAGAGAATTCAAAGCTGTCTGCTTGGGGGGTGAGGGGAAGGGCACCAGCAGCTGCAGCTCCTACTCACAGTCTTTCTGTCAAGATTCTTTTCCTGTGCCCCTCTCTCTTCTGGTGGTGTCCAGCCTTCCCCTGGTGTCCTAAACCCTAGAACATTTTTTTTCCAGGGCATTTCTGCCTGTTCTCTAGCTATTTTTCTGGGAGAGAAGTGAGTCTGTGTCTCTCTATTCCTCCATCTCCCTGGAAGCCTCTCAGAACCTTGAGTATCCCCATTTTACACGGAAGGAAACCGAGGTGTGGGTTCCACTAGAGGATGGCCTGGCTCGTTCCCTCAGTACCGTGTGGACAGCATCTTGAGGACATCCTGCCTCATATTCCTCTCTAGTTCTGGGAGGTGTTGGATGTGGTCCCTGGGTTCTGGGAGGAGGGGCAGAGATACCTGGAATTTGTGCCCAGGTTCTGAGTTTGGTGGAGTCCCAGGCCTCTGGCCCATCTCTGCACCCCACTGCCAACCTTTTCCAAAGACCTTCAGGCCAAAGGCTTCTGGAGTCCCAGGCAGCAGGCCGGCCTCAGGCTCGGGGATCCGAGGTGTGGCTGAGGCCGAGCCTCCGGCAAACACTGCTCCCTCCTGGGAAAAAGTGGTCAGGGCAGAGGAACCCTCAGGCCACCCCCTGGGTTTCGCTAGGTCCCCTGTGTCCTCAAGAGCCAACTTCTTTTTTCTTCCCAGGGAATTCCTGACGGCTGGAATCTAGAGTGAGAAGGATGAGCTCACCCTTGGCCTCCCTTAGCAAGGCCCGGAAAGTGCCCCTGCCATCGGAGACTGTGATTCCAGGGTGAGGAGCTGGGCCTTGTGGCGTCTTCGTGCCCATCTCCCGTCTCCTCCTCGACACTCCTGTGCAGAGAGGGGACTGTCTCCTTGTGTCTTGGAGAATACAGAGCAAAGTTACTTTCCCTGGCTGCCTTATCTTTCTCTTTATACCTCCTGGGAAGCTCTGCTTTGTGTCTAACCATAAACTAGGCTGTGCCTTTAGTAAGATGTAGCCCTGTGGGAGTGGCTTGCCCTCCATCTGCTCATTCATTGTTCATTTATTAATTCCACAAACATTGATATTCTGGCCAAGCCCCAGCTGGGCTCTCAGAGCATTTTTTATCTCTCTTTTCCTTCACTGCTTTGAGCCATTCTGAGGCTGAGGAGATCCAGACAGGTTAAGTGACAGGCCTGAGGTCCCACAGTGTTTTTGGGGGGCAGAGGTAGGGATGGGCTCCTGGGCTTGGGAAACCCAGTCCTTCCACCTGACACTGTGCTCTTCAGCTCTGCCTCATACTTCTCTATTGGGAGGAGTTGAATACCCCAAAGCCTGCCCCTTGGCTCACCCCAGTGCTGGGGCAAATATGCTCAGGAGGCAGAGGTCCAGCCTCCATCCTCTAGCCTTGGCTGGGGACCTGGTGCCCAGAGCCCTTGCCCTGCTGGTGGCCCAGCTCCTGTTCTGCAGACCAGCAGCCTAGATGCCCTAACTTGCATTTTTTCCTTCTCCTTCTCGCCGGGGTTTAGGAGACATGGGATAAGAATCTACGGCGATGGTAAGTGTGGGCTCTACCCTCGTGGCCTCCTCTCCTTCCATCTACCTGGGCCTCCTCAAGGCCAAGGCAGCTGCCTGACTGCAGGGTTCTCTGCAGCTCCCCAGCCCCTCTCCCTGAGGACTGGGCTTCCCTCCCTGCAGCTCTCAGATTAGGAGGCCCGACCTCCTTAGCAGAGATGGTGTTGCTAACCTTTGAGCCCCTTGACCCACTGGGGGGTTGACCAGTGGGTACCCAGAAAACATATGGGACTGAGAGTTACCCAGGCCAGAGGTCCGGACCCCAGTCCTCTTCCCCCATAGCCGCCTCCAGCCCATGGCGGCCTTTTCTCCCTGAAGCTCCACCCTCACGTTGCTGCCCTGCCTCCTGCGGGCTCAGGCCTTCAGACCCCAATCCCACGCCTGCCCTGGTGGTGCTGGCCTCGGCCCCTCGGTTCTCCCAGGAGCTGGGCTGGGGAACGCTCCAAGAAGAGGCCCATTCTGGTTGGATCCTTGCTCCCCGACCTCCCAAGTTTTCTATCCCAGTACCCTGGCGGGGTCAGGACACAGGTTGCTTCACCTTGGCCAGGGCCCAGGGCCTGAGTTTCCTCTGGGCCTCGGCCCCAGAGCAGTGACCTGGGCATCCCTGTCCACAGAAGATGAGGTGGATATGCTGAATGACGGACATGACTCTGAAGAAAGGATCTCTGTCCCTTGCTGCTATGGAGGCATAGGTGCCCCTGTGAGTAGGCAAGGTGAGACCAGAGGCCCGAAGGTGTCTGGGTCCCTGGCATCAGAAGGGGGCCCTAGAGGAGGCGGTGAGGGCCAGACAATGGTGGTACCTCCTCTACTCTCACCTGTGGGTCTTGGGAAGCTGCTCCTGCTCCTGGCTGCCCGAGGCCATGTGCCTGCACCCCCAGGCCTGTTCAGGGCCTGGTGTGGCATAAAGCCGAGCAGGCCTCTCCCTTACTCAGGAGGTCAAACCGCAGGCCAGGCTATGGCTGAAGCCTCTGGTGTGGACCTGGCTGGAGCTGCCATCAAGTGTGATGTTAGCAAGACCGGGACTCAGGGTCAGGGAGGGACGAGGGGCCTGAGGGTGGAGCCCAACCTCTGCTCACCTACTTCCACCTCTGCAGGGCTCTGGGCCTGGCCCACACCGTCCCCAGAGGCCTATCTTGAGGGCATGGAGCTGCCCAAAGTGGGATGGGGCTAATCAGGCAGCTTCCCAGAGGAGGGAGGATTTAGCAGGCCTGGGAAGAAGGGGAGGCATGGGCGGGGCAATGAGCTGTGCAGGGTGCTGGGCAGGCTCCGAGGAGACTGGAGAAGCTGGGGACAAGGCTAGAATTTTCCACCTGCTGCGATTATCTTAGGTAAGCAACTTCCTGTCCCTCTGTCTCCATTTCCTCCTCTGTGAAGTGGGCTGGGAACACCTAGCTCAGCATGTTAGGGGAGGTGTCGATGAGCTGCTGCTCAGTGGAGGGCCCCTAGCCAGGGCCTGTTAGGCAGAGGGTGCTCAGAGCATGGAGGGCACCTATCAGTGATAGGACCAGTCATAGGAAAGGGCCCTGGTGACCCTCAACCAAACACTCCCCCATTTCCAACTGGGGGAATTGAGGCCCGGAGTCAGGAAGAGCCTGGCACCCGAAGGTGCCACAGCCAGGTAGTCACAAAGCCAAGATCTCCTGCCCCCCAGCTGGGGACACTTTCAGTAGTAACCACAGCAACCGGCTCTTGATAGAGCCGTCTGCACACTCTATCCCTTCTCCCCTCTCATTCACTCCTCTTCTCACTCCCATCTGGTGTCTGTCCCTGCCATTTGATGACTGCTCCCACCAAGGTCACAAATAAGGGCTTGTCTTGTCTTTCACTTTTTTCCTCAGTTCACTGTTCCTTCCTTCTCAGAACATCCTCGTCTCTTGGCTGCTGTGACACCACTCGCCCAGCTCCCCTCCTACCTCCTACGCTCTGTCCTCTTAGCTCTTTTTTTGCTGACTCCTTTTCCTCCCAACTTCTCAGTGTGGGTTTTCCTGCGATTATCTTAGGTAAGCAAGATTCTCCTCTCTCTCCACTCTTTGCCTCCGTGAGCTCCTCAGGCTCCGTGTGCTGACAGTTCCCAACCAAGTGTGATGTTAGCAAGTCCAGGATTCAAGGTCAGGGAGGGACGAAGGGCCTGAGGATGGAGCGCAGCCTCTGCTCACCTGCTTCCACTTCTGCAGGGCTCTGGGCAAGGCCCAGATCAGTTAGGAAGCATTTGACTACAAGTCAGAGAAAACCCGCACTCAGCTAGTGTGAGCATTCAGGAAGGGTTATCGCCCCATTTAACAAGATGTCCTAAGGTGGCAGCTCCAGGGTTGTTAATTCAGTAACTCAAAGACATCTTCAGGAGCTGAGGTCCCTCCTTTTCCCAGCCAGCCAGCCTCAGCTTGCAGCCCCTCCTGGTTGCGTGACGGTGGCTGCAGTTCCTGCTTCACTGGTAGAAAGGACAGTGACCAGGGCAGGAAGAGAGCCTGCTTCTTCCTATCCCTCTCTCTTTTGCTCTTTTCCCAAACTTTTTATTTGGAAAAATTCCCAGCATACAGAAAAATTGAAATAATAGTAGAATGACCACCCATATGTCCTCTATCTAGATTCAACAATTGATAGCATTTTGCCATACTTCCTCTCTCTCCAGACATACATATATATGAATGTAAATGTAGTTTTTGATGAACTATTTAGAAATAAATCACATTTCACCTCTAAATACTTCAGTGTGAATCTCCCAAGAATAAGGAAACATGTAACCATAATATCTTTATCACACCTAAGAATACAAATAATCAAGTAGTACTATCCAATATCTATTCTACACTCAAATTTCCCCAATGTCCCCCAAATACTTCTTATAGTTATCTTTTATTCTGACTGAGGATCTAATTGTGGCTCCTGCACCGTGTCTGTCATATCTTTGTAGTCCTTTTTAATTCAGACTAGTCTCCCTGCCTTTTTGAAAACTGACCAGGTCTTTCTGAAGAGCCCAGGTGTCTTGCACAGTCTGTCACATCATGAGTTTGTCTGATTGTGTGCCCGCAGCACAGTTTCACTTGTCCCTCTATCCCCTGTATTTCCTGTAAACTGGAGGGTAGATTTAGAGGCTTGATTAGATTGAAGGTAAACTTTTTGACAAGACTACTTTAAGGTGATGTGGCCTATATGTTATACCACTTACTAGCTGTGGGACCTTGGACAAATTGCTGGATCTCTCTGTGCTTTTGTTTCCTAAAGATAGCATCGTTTATTTTCCCTCATAGGCATACTTTGAAGATTCCGTGAGTTGGTATCTGTAAAGTGCTTAGAGAGCCCCTGGCTGCTACATAAGTGTTAGCCCTTGTTCATACTTTCATTTCTGCTCCTGGGGATCCCCCCCACTTCCCTGGGCCCCCAACCCCAGCTTCTGCTCTAGGCCTGGGCTGCAAAGAACTTGTCTGCTTGGCAGGTCCTGCACCCCATGACTCGGACCCGATGGACTCCATGACAAGGAAGTTGCAGGATCTGGAGCAGCAGGTGCAGAGCCAGACTGCTGAGATGCTGGCCAAGGTGGGGTCCCAGGTGGGAGAGGGCCAGGGTCCAGTCTGTGGGGTGCAGGGGCCCAGGCTGGGGCAGCCAGAGAGGCCAGTGATGGGGCCAGGGTGGACGGGTTCCAGACCACTTCCCCACTGAACTGCCTGGTCCGCGGGCCAGGTCGGGGTCCCGGTGGCCCTGAGCAGAGAGGGTAGGGGGCTTCCCCACAGCTGGGGAGGGCCCAGTGGACCTTGGGCTGGATGGCAGCAATGGGCTGCTGAGTGCTGCACCCCCAGATGCTGGTTGGAGCACCTCAGCTGTGCTTCACACCTTTCCCCCACTTTAGTAGGAACCACAAGGGTTATCCAGGGTGCAGGAGCAGTGGCTGTGCTAAAGCTGGTGCTAAAGGGTGTGCTAAAGGGTGAGGCTCCCCAGAAGCCCCACGTAGGCAAAAATCCTGGATCCTCCCCTCTGGAAGGGGCTGAGGACCCCACCCCCAGCCACTCCCCTAGGTTCTGGGAACTACGGGGCCTCGCACTGACCGTGTCTTGCTGCTGCAGGATCAGAAGATATTGGCCCTTGAGGACTTGGTGCAGAGCCTCCAGCAACACCGGGGTAAGAGGTTCTCTCGGCAGGTGTGGCCTGGCCTCTGCCCTCTGATCGGCCCTCCGGGCCAGGCACCTCCCCTGGCCTGCGGCTCCTGGGAACTCAGACAGTGACATCTGGGCATCGTGACTCCAAGAGCATCAAGTTGACTCCTGTGGTGGGGTCTGGGCAGCTGAGCCCAGAGGGGGCAGGGGCACATCCTGGACAGCACGAGAGTTACTCGCTGCCCCCCATGTGGGACTGAGCCCCCGGGTACAGTGACAGCCCAACCCTGAGTACACAGCACACCTGGAAAGCGTAGAGGAGACCCAGCGCTACCCGCAGCAGCCTCCAGTCCGAGGGGAGTGCTGCCTCCTGAGAGTCGGGCAAGGCGTCCCCTCGTGAGATCAGGCAGAGACGCCAGAGAGGCCCAGAAGTCGTTCTCAGGGGGTCCCTAGCACTCTCAGAGGGGCTCTGGCCAAAGCCAGAGGTGGCCTGGCAGCCTCTGGGCTGGGACAGCTGAGCCCCCGTCCCTTCCTTCCCTGAAGGTGAGCTGGCCCTGCAGCACCAAGAGGAGCTGGAGAAGATGTGCCTGCAGCTGCAGCGGCAGGTGGGAGAGATGGAGGTGAGAGGAGGACCAGAGCGGCGCTGGCAGCCAACGCCGTCCCCCCTTCTGGACTGTCTGCCCCTCAGGCACTGGGCCAGACCCCACATCCCTGAGCCCCTCCCCACACTCCACCCTGTGCTTAGGTGAGGATTAACCCAGAGTTCAAAGAGCCAAGGAGCTGTGTGGTGCCAAGGCTTACCCCTCCTTTTGGGCCTGACTCCAGACATGCTTCAGTAGCCCTCAGGGGCTGCCCATTGCTCTTGGGCTAAATCCCAACGCTTTTACCCTGACCTCTGTGGGCTGGCCCCTGCCCACTGGGTTTCGCCTTGAGCCCCTCTCCCCTCCTCCCTCTTCCCGCCAGTCGTGGGGCCCCTCCTCTGGCTCTTTGCCACGTCAAGCTCTTCCCCGCCTGAGGACCTCGGCCCATGCTGTGGCCTCTGCCTGCGATGCTTCTCCCGCCTTCCCCTGATCATTTTTCACTCTTCCTCAGCATCAGATCAAGGTCATTTCCTCAGGAGGCCCTCCCTGACCTCTGGCCAGGGCAGGTTCCCTGTCATATGCTTTCTCAGTGCCTCTTTTCTGTTCCCCTAGCAGACCATGAACTCCACAAGGGAGGGCCCACTTCCTTCATGTTCATTGCTACACCAGCAGCGAGCGCAGTGCCTGGCCACACGTGCTTACTGAGCCTTTGAAGGCTCCGTCTCACTCACCCAGTCTCGGGGCTGCCCTGGTCCCTTTGCTTTTCCCCACTCGCTCACTCAGACGGCACTGACCGATGCCCAGGTCTGTGCCAGGCCATCGTTGAGACCCACGCTCCCCCTCTGGGTCTGCCGGCAGAGATGGCCCTGGAAAGGAACCGTCGTAACCCAGTGCTGAGTTGGCATGGGCAGGGTTGGGGTCCGGGGAATCCGTGAGGAGAGAAGGATCTGTCCTAGGAGGGGCTGGAGCCTTGGGAAGGGGTCAGCAAGGCTTGAACTGGAGAGACACTGGGCACAAGCAAGGGTCCCAGGCATGCTTCTTCAGTACTCCCCACCCCCTCTTGGCCTGTCTCAAGTTCTTTCTGGAGTCTAACCTCTCTCCCTTGCCATGCAGGAGCTTTCTAAAGCCTCATGTAAGGTCACATGGGCAACTGCCAAACCTCAGCTGCAGCTGAGGGCCCCTCCTGCTCTGGGCCTGTGCGGATCTGGGGCTGTGGGTAAACCCAGCTGCTCACCGAGCTGCCTGCCAGGAGCCTCTGGCAACCCGGGGGGGCCTCTCTGAGCAGCTGTGGCAGCAGGGGAGGGCTGCACCCCAGAGCCTCAGGGCAGAGGGCATGGCTGGCTCACACGCTGATGCATTCGCACATTCATTGCTTCATTAATTAGCAAACTCCGACCAAGTACCAGCTGCGTGGCAGGCGTCCTGCCAAGCACTGGGCACCAGTGTCAACAATTCAGACGTGGTCCCTGTCCTCCTGGAACTTACAGTGTGGAGGGGGGAAGAGGCATAAATCAGTACTCAGAAAAATACCTGTGGGCAGAGAATGCTGTGAAACAATTCAGAGGGTGACACCGCAGAGACTAACTGGGGGGCAGGAGCCGCATTAGAATGGCGCTCAGGGGAGCAGGAGGGGCTGCCCTGCAGATCAGGGGAGAGAACCCAGACCAAAGGGATGAAAGGCCCACCTTTGCCCCTGAACTTGGCTTGTGGTTGCCGCTCATGGTGACAAGAGGGCGAGGAGGAGAAGAGCCCGGAGAGGCCCCCAGTGGCTGGTTGGTGTTGGGCTTGTTTACTGTGAGGGGCTGGATTCTGCTCTGAGGGAAAGGGAGGGCAGAGAAGGTTTCTGCTCTGTGGAGGGTGTGGGGTTCAAGGCTGGAAGGGGAGCCACCCTGACTAAAATGGCAGAAAGTACAACAACAGATTTCAAAACATACCAAGAAACAGGCAGTGATGGCCTACACAGCAGAGAAGATGAAAGCATTAGAAACCAGCGGTGAGGAGGGCAGAGCTGGGACAGACCAGACAAAGACTTTTTAAAAAACGGTCTTTGCTGCTGGGACAACTGGAAACCCACCTGCAAAAAAAAGTATCTCACACCATATACAAAAATTAATTCAAAATGGATCAGTGACCTAAATATAAGAGCCAAAACTATAAAAGTCTTAGAAGAAAACACAGGGAAGTATCTTCAGGACCTTGTTTTAGGCACTTTATACTGGAAGCACTAGCAACAACAAAAATTAGATAAATGGGACTTCATTAAAATAAAAAAACTTTCCTGCATCAAAGGACATAATCAAGGATGTGAAAAAGATAACCTACAGAATGGGAGAAAATATTTGGAAACCATAAATCTGATAAGGGTTTAATATCCAGAAAGTATAAAGAACCCCTATAACTCAATAACAAAAAAAGACAAAAATCCCAGTTAATAAATGGACAAAGGACTTGAAGAGACATTTCTCCAAAGAAGACATACACGTGGCCAATAAGCACACAAAAAGATGCTCGACATCATTTGCCATTAGGGATCTGCAGATTAGAAGCACAACGAGATACCACCTCACACCCCACCAGGCCGACTGTTACTGAAAAATGGAGAATAACAAGTGCTGATGAAGACACGGGGAGACAGGCACCTTAGTGCAGTGTTGGTGGGAGTGTAAAAAGGTACGGCTGCCTTGGAAAACAGTTTGTTTCTTCCTCAAAAAGTTAAACATAGAACTACCAAATGACCCAGCAATCCTGCTTCTAGGTATATACCCAAAAGAACCGAACAGATATTTGTACACCAATGTTCGTAGCAGCAGCGTTCACAATAGCCAAAAAGTGGAAGCAACCCAAATGTCCATCAGCAGTTGAACAGATAAACCAAATGTGGGATATACATACAGTAGAATATTACTCAGCCTTAAAAAAGAATGAAGTTTGATACATGCCACGTCATGTCGAGTGAAATAAGACACAAAGGGACAGATACTGCATCTTATTTGAAATAGCTTGAATATGCAAATTCATAGAGACAAAAAGTAGAGTACAGGTCGCCAGGGGCGGGTAGAGGGAGGTGGAATGGAGAGTTAGTGCACAATGGGTGTGCGGTTTCTGTTTGGGGTGATGGGAAGGTTCTGGTACTTTTTTTTTTTTTTAAAGATTTATTTATTTTATTACATATCTCCCCTTCCCCCCGTTGCGGCGACGCGCCGAGACTTGGTCACTGCGCAGGCGCGGCTTTCCCCGCTTGTGGGCGGCTTCTGCTTCTATTCACGGCCGGCTCTTGCTTCAGTTTGCGGGTGGCTGGCTGCGCTCCATTCGTGGGCGACCTGCCCTGCCCGTGGCGGCTTTTGCCCTGTCCGTGGCAGCTTTTTGCCCTGCCCACGGCGGCTCTGGCCCGCCCATGGCGGCTTGCCATTCTCAAGGCGGTCGTCCCGC